>JAVTVY010040459.1:0-193046 GCA_036873755.1 Hanleya hanleyi
CCACCACCAGCACCGGGCGTGGAGCTCTCGGAGCTCTGCCACACGGGGGCTACCACCACCACCACCACCACCGGGCGTTGACGCCCGTCAACGCCCGGTGGTGGCGTTGGTGGCGTTGGTGGTGGTGTTGGTGGTGGCGTTGGTGGCGTTGGTGGTGGCGTTGGTGGTGGCGTTGGTGGCGTTGGTGGTGGCGTTGGTGGCGTTGGTGGTGGTGTTGGTGGTGTGCGGTGGTGGTATTGGTGGAGTTGGTGGTGGTGGTGGTAGAGTCTTTAAATATAGGAATGAACATGTGTCCATATGTATTGGTCCTCTCTCATGTGTCATCCTTGTTGTTGTTGTTGTTCTCTCTCCGGGGCTCTTAGAACTCGGCTCATGCACACACGCACACAGACACACAGACGCATACACACACACACACGCATCAGACGCATACACACACACACACACACACGCATAAACACACGCATACAGCCGTATACACACACACACGCGCGTACACACACACACACACACACACGTACGCACACATGCACACAGACACACACGAACATACACACACACATACACGTACACGCAAGCACACATGCACACAGACAAACAGACGCATAGACACACCCAGACGCATACACACAGACGCAGACACACAGGTAAACAGACACACACACACACACATGAGTGAGTGAGTGGTCATATAAGGTCGTCTGTACACCAGGTCATTGAGTGCACTTGACCTGCATCCTTTTCATGTTGTCGGATCATGTTTAGACATGTTGGGGTATGACGTCACTTTCGATGTGAATTGAAGGAAAGGAGATGGTACTGACCTGTTTGTGGGGGTTCGTTTGAGTGTGCTAAAAATAGATCACCAGCTAGCGTGCTATAAAAGGGAAGCGACCTGGTCGTTTCATCAGACACTCTGTCAACCACCAAGATGTTCACTTGTACTACGTGCTCGAAAGCATTCACTCGTCTGCACGACTTGCGCCGCCATGAGGCTAGCAAGCACGAAGGAACCGCCCGGCATAGCTGTACGATATGTACACTGTCGTTTCAGCGCCCAGATCATTTACAGCGCCACACACGTGCACGCCATGAAGTACCCAAGCGTCCATGCGAAGAATGTGGTCGGATTTTCAAACTGACCAGTCAGTTGCTGCGACACCAACGCACACGACACCCTGTTCTGCAGTCACGTCTGCAGGTAGAAGAGTCCGTAGGCACCAGTATCGAGAAAGCGGGAACTCCCACCCATCGCACGAGGGTTGAAGATGATGATGTCGCCCTAATTCAACAGTCAAATTCCGACGACAAGACATTGGGCCAGATTTTGCACGACGAGGAGAGCAAAGTACACTTCGTGGACGAACCCATATATGTTCCTGGCGATCTGTTACACGAACACCATCCAGTGAGTGACATCTATCGGCGCCATTGGCACATGATCCGGCACTGTTTCTACCGTCATCGCCCCATTCAAGATATCTACAATTTCCGACTGACCAACCTCACCCGCCTACGCAGCTACGTGAAAGCCATCTTCAACGATCAAACTACGGCCTTCAAGTTGAATGTGGCGTTTGGTTATGTGCTGCAGCATAAGGACACAGACCAAGCAGCCCGATATTTTTACCCGAGCAGTAACATCCGGGTATTTGACCAACCGTTTACCATCATTAACCGGGCGTCGCTACAGGCAATGCTGGAGAAACTGGACACCGTGGATCCCTTGGAATGGGCCCAACAACAACGCCCCAACACACAATGGGTCGTAGAGAGGGTGACCAATGTCACGTTTTTCGTTACCAAGCTGACCGACCACCCCCATCGGCTGAATGTGCCACCCTTGCACTGATGAATACCATAGCATGCAATACATAATCTATATGTCTGGTCCTCGACTTGGGGTAGTTGAACTGAGTGTGCTAAAAATAGATCACCAGCTAGCGCACTATAAAAGGGAAGCGGCCTGGTCGTTTCATCCGATACTCTGTCAACTACCAAGATGTTCACTTGCACAACTTGCCAGAAGCAGTTTGCTCGAATAGAAAGTTTACGACGTCACGAGGCCTCCTCCCACAACGATGTACGGTATACTTGTATAATCTGTGCACGATCATTCAATCGGGAGGATAATTTACTGCGCCATGAGAAGGCACTCCACGAGGGTGTGACGGTACAATGTAACGATTGTGGTCGACTCTTCAAACGACCCAGTCGGTTAAGACAGCACCAACGTTTGATTCATGCCCCTTCTCCACGATTCGGGCGACAACATTCTACTAAAGAGGAGCCGCGGAAGGTCAGAGCCAGAGAAGATGAACCCGGGGAGACGAACGCCACTGGTGATGCGATGACGAAGAGCCCGCCTATACCCACAGTCCAGGAGGGCCTGGATATCCAGCCGGACCCCAGCGTTACGGTTTCGAGTCATACGCCTGACGACATCGAACATTTTTCGGAAGATGCAGTGGATGCCCCTAGCGATCTGCTACAGGACGACCATCCAGTGAGTGACATCTATCGGCGCCATTGGACCATGATACGGCACTGTTTCCACCGTCATCGCCCTATTCAAGATATCTACAATTTTCGACTGACCGACCTCGCCCGTCTACGCAGCTACGTGGAAGCCATCTTCAATGACCAAGCAACGTCCTTCAAATTAAATCTGGCGTTTGGTTATGTGCTGCAGCATAAGGAGACAGATCAAGTCCGATACTTTTACCCGAGCAGTAACATCCGGGTATTTGACCAACCGTTTACCATCATTAACCGGGCGTCGCTAGAGACGATGCTGGAGAACCTGGCCACCGTGGATCCCTTGGAATGGGCCCAACAACAACGCCCCAACACCAAATGGATAGTGGAGAGGGTCACCAATGTTACGTTCTTCGTGGTTAAACTGACCACCACCCCCATCGGATGAAAGTATTTACCCATGCACTGATAGATTCTCAGAATGCGCAAACAACTATCTGAGGATATGTTGCCTCAACGGTATCCTGGCCTGCCCGACGGTGATTAGAATAAACGGTTCAGAGCGAACATGGCCGAAGATGGAACTTTCTGAAATGGAGACTTCTGATTGGACAAGAATACATCTAACGGACAGGAACGAATATGAAACATGCAAATGGTGGCCTCTGATTGGACAAGAATCTTCTTGAATTGTAAATATACCCGACGCGGCTCCCCCAGCGTGGGTATGATGTAACATTGGGGAGAATAAACTATATGAAAAAAAACTGCTTGTTGTTGTTGTTCTCTCATGTGTCATCCTTGTTGTTGTTGTTGTTGTTGTTCTCTCTCCGGTCTATATCATAGTGTTATGTTAGAGTGTTAAAGCGCAACGACGGGCGTCGAGGGCGTCACTGCATTTCGAAGAATTAGTGACAATTCCATGGAATATCAGAGCTTCTGAGCTATTTCACCAGGGCGTTGAAGCATTAAGAATAGCTTTGGTGGGCGTTGCTACAAGATGACACCTCACACGACGCATTCGCACCGCGGATGGTCCATCTCTACGCCAAATAACATCCTTCACTGCTAAAAAATGCCCACTTTCGCTACTACTCGTACTGATGACGTCACCAATGACGTCACAGATGCTTCGGACATGCCTGAAATCGGAATGTACACTTCGAGAGCTACAACATGACACCTCACACGACGCATTCGGACCAAGGATGGTTCCTCTCTACTCCGAATACCTTCCTTCACTGCCCCAAAATGTCCACTTTCGCTACTACTCCTACTGATGACGTCAACAATGACGTCACAGATGCTTCGGACATGCCTCAAATCGGAATGTACACCTCGAGAGCTACAACATGACACCTCACACGACGCATTCGGACTAAGGATGGTCCCTCTCTACCCCAAACTCACCCCCACGCACCCCCAAAATGTCCACTTTCGCTACTACTCGTACCGATGACGTCATCAATGACGTCACAGATGACGCGGACATCCCTCAAATCGGAATGTACACCCCGAGAGCTACAAGATGACACCTTCCAGGACGCATTCGGACTAAGGATGGTCCCTCTCTACCCCAAACACACCCCCACGCACCCACAAAATGTCCACTTTCGCTACTACTCGTACCGATGACGTCATCAATGACGTCACAGATGACGCGGACATCCCTCAAATCGGAATGTACACCCCGAGAGCAACACAATGACACCTTCCAGGACGCATTCGAACCGTGAATAGCCCATCTCGACCCCAAATACCTTCCTTCACTGCCCCAAAATGGCCACTTTACTTACTATAACCAACTGCGCATGCGCAGATTAACGCGACTTGCATTCAAAAACACACCATTCTGACTCTACCCCACACAAGCTTCACTTTGACACCTCACACGACCCATTCGAACCGTGAATAGCCCATCTCTATCCCAAACACACCCCTACATAGCACCCAAAATGCCTGTTTTCTATACTACGGGCCAGGCTGCGCATGCGCAGACTATTGAACACAGACGAACCATTAGTGTAGTCAAGTGCTCCTCCACGAGAGCTTCAAAATAAGACCTCACTCGACCCCATTGGACCATTAGGGACTCACCTAGACTCCAACATGTCCACCCCGTATGGGCCTATACACCCATAGCCATGCAGTATAGGCCTATGGGCCTACCCAGGCCTCGGTGACTTTTTTCAAAAATTTCACCGATTCGCTCCGGGACACTTCCTATCGTGTTCTAAATGACGAGACGAGTAAAACGAGACCCCACAACCCTACCGCAAATGTATAGAAGTACGTTTCCCAGGGGACAAACATTGATCCTATACCCCCAGTATGGGACTATATGGGGTCTCGGTGACTTTTTTCAAAAATTTCACCGATTCGCACGGGGACACTTCCTATCATGTTCTAAATGACGAGACGAGTAAAACGAGACCCCACAACCCTACCGCAAATGTATAGAAGTACGTTTCGCAGGGGGACAAACATTGATCCTATACCCCAGTATGGGACTATATGGGGCTCGGTGACTTTTTTCAAAAATTTCACCGATTCGCACGGGGACACTTCCTATCATGTTCTAAATGACGAGACGAGTAAAACGAGACCCCACAACCCTACCGCAAATGTATAGAAGTACGTTTCCCAGGGGGACAAACATTGATCCTATACCCTCAGTATGGGACTATATGGGGCTCGGTGACTTTTTTCAAAAATTTCACCGATTCGCACGGGGACACTTCTTATCATGTTCTAAATGACGAGACGAGTAAAACGAGACCCCACAACCCTACCGCAAATGTATAGAAGTACGTTTCCCAGGGGGACAAACATTGATCCTATATCCCCAGTATGGGACTATATGGGTCTCGGTGACTTTTTTCAAAAATTTCACCGATTCGCTGCGGGACACTTCCTATCATGTTCTAAATGAGGAGACTAAGAAAACGAGACCCCACAACCTATACCGCAAATGTCGAGAAGTAGGTTTCCCAGGATGGTCCTATACCCCCCATACCCCATATAGGCATTTTCCCGGATTTTTAGATAAAGTCCGTATTCCGTATTTTTTCAGGAAAAATTTTACATACACCCACCCTGGAACTAGGGGGAGATAACTCTATTGATAGGCAAGCCCCGTTAAGCCCGGCGACCTATATACCCCCATACCCCATATAGGCATTTTCCCAGGTTTTTCGATAAAGTCCGTGTTCCGTATTATTTTTTTTCAGGAAAAATTTTACATGCACCCACCCAGCCATCAAATACCCCTTCACCTAGGCTTCACTTTGATACCTCATACAACTCCATCGGACCATTATTGGCTCCCCTAGATACCAAAACGTCTATTTGCATACCCTTGGGCCACCGCGCATGCGCAGAATGCCGATATTTCAACCCCACACCCAGTCCATCAGATGCCCCTTCACGAATGGTTCACTTTGATACCTCATATGACCCCATCGGACGATTAGGGGCTTCCCTAGCTCCAAAACGTCTATTTGCATACCCTTGGGCCACCGCGCATGCGCAGAATGCCGATATGTCAACCCCACGCCCAGCCCATTAGATGCCTCTTCACATAAGCTTCACTTTGATACCTCACTCGACCCAATCGGACCATTTTATCTAGGGACTACTTTTTCTCCGCGGAAGCTTTTTCCCGAGACCGAATCACCGCCAAAACCGCTGCCAAACCGCATCACCGCGGATGAATACATCCTGAATACATCCCCTGCAGCAATTGGAACTCTCCTGTGGTGGAGGTAGCTTTTGGTCTTTCTGCCGGAACTATACTGCACTTGACCTCTGTGACCTTGAAATGAGGTCGAAATGAGGTCAATAAGCTCTGTAATGCCGTTTATATACTACTCAGGCGTGTACAGGTTTTGAGGAGCAGTACATTCACACTGTATTTACTTAGATTACGAAAGTATGATTCTTGTGTGGATATAACCACCAACATCCCTAATGTTCCGTGAAATACAGTTTATTACCGTAATATAAAATAATAGTTTGAGACTTTATCCAGGAATCACAAAGCACGGCTAGGTAGACAGATGAGTCCGAATGGAGCATTTTATACCTCCAAGAGCGAGCGATTACCGTGCACTATCGATTGTATGTCGTGATATTGAGGTAAAATTATGAAGACAAACACTTGTCACTTTTGGAAAGTGTGGGTGTGGGGAAGATTTTCCAGCCAGAATTGCTTGGTGATGATTGACCTAATGGCCTTCAACTTAATAGCCGTTGCTGATGAAACAATGGTATCAAGCTTAGAGAGACCCTCACTCTTAGCGGTCGCCATGAAAAATCCAGCATCAATCAACAGTCTGAGTAGAAATTAGCGGAATAGCGAGAACGCCGTAGAGCACGACTTGATAACGACCATAACATAATATAATCTAGATTTTTAGCCCACCATCACCAGATGGTGGGCTGTTCAAATCACTTTTCGTCCGTGGTCCATCGTCCGTCGTCCGTCAGTCCGTCCGTTAACGCATTTTAGGCAAAACCGCTTGAGATATAACCACCAAATTTTCAACACTTATTTATCTAGTGCTAAGTCAGACGCCTATTGAAAGTGGCTTCCCTCGGCCCATATTTTCCAGAGTTATGCCCCTTTACAGATATATTAATTTCTATTTCTGCCCTATATGCCTGAATATAACCAACTATATCTGCAAAACTGTGTTTGGCATAGCTACTATATTTTGGAAACTTATTTATATTGTTGTATTCTACAAGCCAACAAAGGATTACTCGCCTCGGCTTATGGAGTTATACCCCTTTCGGATGTAATAATCTTCGATTTTGTTATCTGTAGTTGAATGTACAAGTTATATCTGCAGATCCGTGTTCAGTACAGCTTATTCGTCTCGGTTCTTATTTTACAGTAGTGCTAAGTCCGATGCCTATCGAAAGTGGCCCATACTTTACAGAGTTATGCCCCTTTACCGATATATTAATTTCTATTTCTGTCCAATATGCCTGAATGTAACCAACTATATCTGCAGAACTGTGTTTGGTATAGCTACTATATTTTGGAAACTTATTTATATTGTTGTATTCTACAAGCCAACAAAGGATTTCTCGCCTCAGCTTATGGAGTTATGCCCCTTTCAGATGTAATAATCTCTAATTTTGTTATCTGTAGCTGAATGTACAAGTTAAATCTGCAGATCCATGTTCGGTACAGCTTATTCGGTTCTTATTTTACAGAGTGCTAAGTCAGACGCCTATCGAAAGTGGCTCCCCTCGACCTATATTTTACAGAGTTATGCCCCTTTACAGATATATAATTTTTCTATTTCTGTCCTATATGCCTGAATGTAACCAACTACCGGTATATCTTGATCATCCCACATAGAACTATCTCTTCCCCAATTCACACTACACATGGGTCACACTCACTTGGGGAAAGCCGAGGGGTTTTGATTAGATCAATCTCATGTTTTACACGAGATTGCTTTTCTACGAGCATGAGTGGCTCAACACGAAAATAATAACGATCATTGGAAGCTTTATTACCCGTGGAATATCCAATATGACTGCCAGAGCATCACTAATAATGGTATTATTGCCATACGCATGTTTGCATTTTTGTATACATGCTAATAGATATCATATATATATTTATAAAGGCTCCATCGAGAGGTTTTTGTACATGAAGCTCTGTTATGATTGACACGATCAAGCACGCATGAACGTTATTGACTAATTTCTTTTCTATAGATATCCAATATGGCCACCAGCACCCCATCCTCAGTGCTGATTATCGGCACAAAAAAAAACCTGTTTCGAAGGACGAAACTTCAGGTTATCGTACATGCCACGGTTGTGAACTACATCAAATGTTGTCAACTGGATTCTTTCCGGCTCCTTACATGTAAAGTAGCATGTGTAAATCCAGCAGCAAAGCGAGTTACTCTTCCAACACCGATAAACCCGATCAGGCTAAAAACTGTGCTAAATAACTACCCTGAGGTAGATTTACTCGTTTCAAGTTTCACAAACGGTTTCGATATTGGGCACTCGAGAAACTGTGCATTTACTGTCTCGCGCAATCGTTCATCTGCAATGCAAACCCTGTTATCGTGGACGCTAACTTAGACAATGATTTGTCGAATGGTCGAGTTGCTGGTCCCTTTCTCAACTCCTCGTTTTGGCAATATGGTAGTCCCCCAAAAGGAACCTAATATTTTTAGGGGCTCTCGGTGGCCGAGTTGTCTAAGGCGCATCGCTGGTGATGGCTAGCCTTATAGCGCTGAGTTGGCACGGGTTCGAGCCTCGCTGGTGCATGTGTGGAAGTTTTGCCAGTTACTTCGACTGGCCGAAGGTGGTTGTCTTCAGGTATTCCAGCTTCCTCCACCATTAAAACTGACTTCCACCATATGAGTAAACTTACATTGAGTGTGACATTAAACCAAATCCCCCTTAATACTTTTAGGGTGATACACGATTTATCTTACCCTGAAAAATCTACCTTGTCTATTAACGGTGTGATTCCATAGGACCTATGATATGATGGCAAAAATCTATTTAGATGATGCCTTCCGCATCATACCTATCGGGTCAGCGATTTACCCCTTATTGGAGTTTACCTGGGGCGACAATTATTCTTATGATCGAAGCCTCTCGATGGGATGCTCTACATCCTGCAAACTATTTGAGAGCTCAGGTCATTCTCTGCAATCGGTTATGGCTACAATAGAAGAGGTGAACCACATACTGGACGACTTCATGTTCGTCGGTACAAATGGCGCTAGCCACTGTTCTATAGCTCTTAACACTTTCACTTACTTGTATGAGTATTTGGGTATTCCAATCAAACATGGTAACACCTACTACCCATCAGCCATGGTTATGCATGAGATTCAACTGGAGTCCAGAAATCTGAAAGCATCATTTCCAGAAGACGAAATTCATTAACTGAAGAGCATGCTGAGCGAATTCTCGCGCCGTAAAAAGTTCCCTAGTGGAACTGCAGTATCTCATTGGCTCGCTCAATTTTTTCTCCGCTGCCTGACAGACTTTAACAAAAGGTGTATCACAGGCTCACCATCACATTCGCTTGAATAAAGCTAGAGACTATATTAATACCTGGCTTGTATTCCTGGAGTCTTTCAACGAAAAATTGTTTTCCGACGCTGCTGATACCTTGGGTTTGGCGGATGTTATTGGATTCTCGTGGATAGCTAGACCAGGAATGGCCAGCACATCTGGCGCACTTACATATCACGGTCACGAAGCTGTTCCCCATCGTCCTTGTCGTGGAAATTTGGGGCCACAAACTGGCAAATCATAACATTCTCTTTCTTTGTGATAATATGGCCGTGGTTGAAATAATAAATCACCAACCTTTCATTGCTGATGGAATTAGTGCGTCAGTTAGTAGTTACCTGCCTTCGACATTACATTCTGTTCATATCAAAACATATTTCGGAACAATATAACGTTATTTCTGACAAGCTCTACCGGTTACAATTTCAGGAAGCGCTGTCTCTAGCCCCTTGGCTCAACAGCTCTTCGCATCCAATACCTCGTGCTGACTCTTTGAAGCAGACAGCTAGAGTCCTTCTGACGAAGTCCCTTGCTGAATTTTCCTTGAAAGTATACAAGCGCGCGTATGACAAGTATATAGACATTTCCTCAATAACACCGGTCACTGTACTAGTAAGACATTCCCCATCGCAGTTGGTTTCAGAAACAGTTGGTTTCCTTCAAAGCATTCTTGTATTTCCACAAGTATGCACACTCCACAGCTTATACATTCGTATCGGCTATCAGCTATGAGCACAATTTGGCTGCAGTAAACGACCCTGCTAAGTTATTCCTTGCCAAAAACCTACTTACGGGCATATAACAATTACACAGTTAGTCGGATACCACGTTGCACATAACTAAGGATATCCTCCATAAGATATTTGATGCTATACCCCACATTGTATCCGTGTAATTCTTTTATGAGCAATGTTCTTGGTAGCATTTCTTGCATTCTTATTCGTGGGTGAAATGACAGTTCGTTCGGAACAAGACAGCAATAGCAATGTTCTTTAATACAACGACGTCTCTTTCTTCCATCAATCTGATCCGTTACCAGCATGAACATCATTATACGCAACTTCAAACATAACATATCCCATAAATCAGTTCATTTGTTTATATCACAGTATACTGATAATATTAGATATTATCCAGTTCTAGCAATCCGTAATTATTTTCGGTTACATATTTCACATCCGAGGACGGGTTCCCTGTTCCAATTTCCAGAAGATGCGCCCGTTACAGCTTCCTATTTCTCAGCTCATGTAAAAAACGGAGTCTGTTTAATCGGCATTGACCCTCTTTAATAGGCCATAGCTTGCGCCTTGGCGCCGCCACTCATCTTCAGCAGAAGGAATCCCGAATAACTTATTCAAAAGTGTGTAGATGGAAGACTAGCACTATATTAGAACGATACATTTCACTTGATAGCTATACATTGTCCAGCCACGGGCTGCATTGTATGATAGCCCCAACGAATATATTACATAGATAAGGATCTGGTCCAATTTGCCTCAGTTTGGCAAAAGTCCGTGCCATCTGAGTCAGTTATATATGATTATTTTCTAATATTACCGTATATTTACCACCAATAAAACAATTTAAAAAATATTTAAAAAATTGACAATTTTTCGGTTCTGACGTAGCTGTAACGTCATTATGGCGGCCATCTTGGATTATTTTGCATTTCTCGTTAGACATTGGCCAACACTATTAGCGTGGAAATTTTCAAATTCTTACCCCAAAGGATAGCGAATATATGATGTTTTGAAAATCGTTGAAATAAAAATTGCCATTTTTAGGCCCAAAACGACCTCGGGCCCCTTAATGAGCCACAAATTGCTTCGTGGGCCTCGAAATCGGGGGCACCCCTTTTGATATTGATGTCGGTGCCTCTGGCGACACGTGTGCCAAATTTGGTGCTTTATTCCACTCTGTCACGATAAAGTGAAAATCTGGCCACCGGACTAATTAATCAAAAGTGATTCCTGTGATGATTTATATCCCAGCCACGCCTTCATTTTAGATGTTCATGTGAACATTTTGCATGACATGACCACATGGCTCTAGCACCGGCTTCAGCGGTATAAGATACAAATACTTCAGAGCGATGATGTATTAGCCCTATCAAGTCATCCGGTGAACAAGTGAGAAATGACTACATTGTGGTCAAAACCTGCGGCTGTGGCAGTTATACAGGCAAAATATTAGTGGTCTTACTCCCTCTAAGTGGCAGAGATCAAAGGTGAATTTACCATGATTGTTGGCAGTGTATTTGCAAATCTCGGTCAGATTGGTGGTTGTAGTTTATACATTATATGTTTATACTTAGCCGTTTCAAATGCTGAATGGACCCCAATTAAGTGTTTAGGAATCTTTATATATATTCACATGTGCAAAAGTTAAGCACCACCCTATTTTATCAGCAGTTGTATTACTAAAGCATGTACATTTGCTAATAGCGTATTTGACAGTGCGTACCTGGGCATACCAAACCAAAATACAGTGCTACTCTTATAAAGAAAAAACAAAAACAAAACACTTTTTGTCATTAATCCGAACTTTATAAGCATGACAAGACAATGGATAAAAATGGGGTAATTCATGAACGAACTAAGTATGTCAGTAGTAGGGTCACCGCATTTAAAGTCAACTTTTCCAGGGAGGTAACTTCCCGTGAAGCTTCCGACGGGGGGCGCCACCAGCTCAAGGTTATAGATTGCATCAGCATTGGCTGGGTGCCAAGTTTTGACCACTATAGTTCTGGCAACCTTTGACCTTGTATTCCTCCGCGGTGATGTGGTCATGCCTGGCGGTGATGCGGTCTGCATCCGCGGAGAAAAAGTAGTCCCCAGAATTCAAATACGCTGCATGGTCCGATTGGGTCGTATGAGGTATCAATGTGAAGCATTTCTGAAGGCGCATCTGATGGGCTGGGTGTGGGGTTGAAATATCGTCATTCTGTGCATGCGCGGTAGACGGGTATGGAAATAGACGTTTTGGGGTCTAGGTGGGGCACTAATGGTCCGATTGGGTCGACTGAGGTATCAATGTGAAGCATATGTTGGGGGGGGAAGCATCCGACGGGGTGGGTGTGGTGTTGGAATATCGTCATTCTGCGCATGCGCAGTAGACAAAGGGTATAGAAATAGACGTTGGGATCTAGGGGAGCCCCTAATGGGCCGATGGGGTTGTATGAGGTATCAATGTGAAGCATATGTGAGGAGGCATCTGACTGGACTAGTGTCTCGGTCGTTGTCAACATTCTGCGCATGCACAAACAGGGAATTGTGGGAAAAGGGCATGGAATAAACGTTTTTGGATCTAGGTGAGCCCCTAATGGGCCGATGGAGTCGTATGAGGTATCAATGTGAAGCATATTTGAGGGGGCATCTGACTGGACTAGTGTCTTGGCCGTTGTCAACATTCTGCGCATGCGCAAACAGGGAATTGTGGAAAAAGGGCATTAGAATGAACGTTTTGGGATCTAGGTGAGCCCCTGATGGGCCGATGGAGATGTATGAGGTTTCAATGTGAAGCATATGTGAGGGGGCATCCGCCTGGACTACTGTCTCGGCTGTTGTTAACATTCTGCGCATGCGCAGACAGGGAATTGTGGGAAAGAGGTATGGAAATAGACGTTTTGGGCCCGAGGTGGGCCACTATTGGCCCTATGGAATCGCATGAGGTATCAATGTAAAGCAGTCGTGAAGGAACATCCGACGGAATGGGTGAGACGTGGAACTGACGTCATTCTGCGCATGCGCAGTAGACAAAGTTTATGGAAATAGACGTTTTGGGGTCTAGGGGGGCCCCTAGTGGGCCGATTGGGTCGAGTGAGGTATCAATGTTAAGCATATGTGAGGGAACATCCGCTGGGCTGAGTGTGGGGTTGGAATATCTGTGATTTTTCTACACACTAATTCATTGGAAATGCAATGACGTCCGTCAACGTCCGTCGGTACGCCCTAGCATAACGCCTTGACGTCATGATGTAGACAGATGAGAGAACAACAGCAACAACAAGGATGTGAGAACAACAACAACAACAAGCTTTTTCAAATAGTTTATTTTCCCCTCCATCATAACATACCCACGCTGGGGGAGCCGCATTGGCTAGGTTTACAATTCAGGAAGTCTCTTGTCCAATCAGAGGCCACCATTTGGTCCTGTCATATTCGTTCTTGCCCGTTAGATGTATTCTCGGCTGCTCTGGTCCAATCAGAAGTCGCCGTTTCAGAAAGTTCCATCTTTGCTCGGTGTCATCTCATATGATTCTTACTCATTCATTCATCCGTCTGTACATATGTTACAAGTCTCTCTTTCGAGATAATCTCGGCCATATTTTCCATACAAGGATAAAAACGGCCTTTTGTGGCAAGCTCTCAGTTCGCCCACTGGAAAATCTCCTCTCTCCTCGTGCAAAGATCACACCCGGCCAAGGGTACACCTTCAAGGCAGGTCAGGCATCGCTGGCGATGGTAGCGGAGATCCCAGGGCTCTCCCCTGGTTGAACTGTAACCCATACTGAAGAAATCATCTGTAATTTCCATAGTTATGGGTGGGTATCTTTTGGTAACTCTTTTGGGGAGTCGAGCGGGAACCGGCACCTTTTCGTCAATCTTCAACGATTGCTCGTCTGCCTTGGAATTGGCTGGCTTCTCCATTTGATCGGGTCTGGTACAGGTTGTGAGAACATGCGTGTTTCCGTATTTATAGTTAGAGATGGGTAGGTTTAAAATTCAAGAACACTCTTGTCCAATCAGAGGCCGCCATTTGCATCTGTCATACTCGTTCTTGTCCGTTAGATGTATTCTCGGCTGTCCAATCAGAAGTCGTCGTTTCAGAAAGTTCCATCCTTTTGTTCCAGTCCTCCTCGGGCAGGCCTGGATATTCGTCGGGCAGCATATCCTGAAACAGTTGTTGCGCATTCTAATCGCATTTTCCAGGGCCTCGGTGAGTGGTAACCCCATATCCTCTTCCAAGTGACGCTTGGTCTTCATGATGGACCTGTGCGTGGGGTCGCCTTTCATTTCAAGCGGTAGGAAGGTATACTGTTCATAGATCGCCGTGGCTGTTTTCCTGGTGCAGGGCCGCATTTCGGTGTACAACTGTTGTAAGTTATCCTGTCCGGCGTCGTCGATCGCTGCATCGTGAGTATTGATAGCTGCTGTCACGATACGATCCCAGAAGGTAGGTTCTGCCTCACTTTCCTGGGATGTAGGCTGTCTATCTATGGTCAAGCTCTCCATATCAGTAGATAGACTGTCAGCAATCTTGGAATCGGTATCAGTCGATACACTCTCATCAATCTCTGTATCAGCATCCGATTGAACGGACTCCTCGGCGTCTTCAATCCCATGTATATTTTCCTGGTGTCGCATCATATCGTAATGTTTGGTGAACGTGCGTTCGCACTCAGAGCAAGTATAAGCCGTGTTGATGGTTGGACGTCGACTGTGCGTGTTTTAGCAATACACTTCCTTTTATAGACGCCCGTCAACGCTTAGCTTAACGCTTCAACGCCCTGGTGAATTAGCTGAAATGCTCTCATTTTTCTAGACACCAATACACCGAAATGAAGTGACGCCCATCAACGCCGGTTGTTACGCTTTAAAGCCCATCTCAATGCCTTAACGCCCGTCTCAACGCCATAACGTCCGTCTCAACGCCCGTTTCAATACCTGTCTCAACACGTTATGCAATGTCCATCATCACTGGACGTTGATGTTGGAGGTTGAAGAAGATAATTTCCCGTCTCCAGCTGGGTCTCCATAAAGGTTTGAAATGCCTCATGCAGGGTCAGCAGATTCTGGGCACGGGTAGTTGTGTTGGTATCCTCACTCTTATGCAGCAGAAGACATACCCGTGTCACCCATTGGATGTCATCTATGAGTGTGATAAGATGACAACGCATGCGTTTGTGCTGAACGGTGATTCCACCTTGAGCTGTATCAATAATAGCATCGACATTGGCTTGACGTAACGCTTCGGCTAGAATATCCTCGTTGTTGCGTTCACACAAGGCGGACTCTATAGTGCTCATGGTGAAATGAGGAAGATGGTGCCATGTGGTCTATTTATAGTGGGACGCTTTTGGTCTTAATGATGCGTTCGAACAAATGTTTCTTTTGTGCTATTGCTGTGGCATACGCCGCTTTCCAGTTCATGGCCGAGGTTTTCAACATCGACGCTGTTGTTTCGATTTCCATATGGACTGGGTCCGTGTCCCACACTTTCATATGGATCACGATGTCGCCATACTGCTGACGTAAAGCCCGTCGTATTCTGGGTGCCAAAGTAGTATGGGCTAACATTGTGGCTTCCTCTTTCGAATACCCTTTGCGGTGAAACTTGTTTCCTGTGGCCTCCAACATCTAGCCCAGCTCGGCGTCCATTCTTTCTGTGAACAAATGCTTCCATAGCCTCGAGTTCACATTGTGTTCATCCCCTTGTACGGGTTTGGGTTGATCTTTCACGGTTGGGTGGTATTCGGGGACTAATGGTATGAAGGGGGCACGCTGTACGGGAGCGGGTTGCTGCTACTGCTCTGCCAGATGTGGACTCGGTGGATGGTGTAGGGGTATATGACGTTGCGGTGATGCCTCATCGGATAACAGGTGGGTCGTCAGCCGGCGATCTTCGGGAGTATGGGCTTTTGAATCTACGAACAGGTAGCCGTACGGACGACTTGTCGCTCCTTGAATCGCCTGCATGAAATGGTCCATGTTCTGCGGATAAATTCGACTACCAAACACACGGATTTGTGCTCTGTCAATGGGGTTGGAGAACAACACAAAGTATTGCCAGGCAATATCTCTGGACGCCTTCCCTTGGGGAAAGAGATTCTGAGTCAAATAGATGACGGATAGATTGCGATGATGGGACCCTTTGATGAATAGGTCGGCGATTTTCGAATTGTCCTTGGCCGCACTCATCAGATCATCGAGCACTACCACGTTGATCTGCTCGGAATCGAAGTAATAGGGTTCGTCTATGTCGTGAGGAATTCCTGGGACGAAACTCACATTCTGTAATCGCGTAGTTTCGTAGGCGGACTGCCATTGGCTATAACACCATACAATGCGTGTCGGAGCTGGGGTTGCCAAACCTTCCTCTAAGAACTTCGTCAAACAGGACGTCTTTCCACACCCCGTAGGGCCGCTCACCGTCATCGTATAGGGATGTTCTACGCCACTTGGTGGACCTATAGCGGGACTTGGTGGTGTCTCTTGTCTATGCGTTAGACGCATATGTCTGAGCATATTGTCGCGACGAGTGTGTCTTTTGACAGAACGGACATGTACTCGGCATGGTACCCGGTCAGAGGATGGATACAGACTGAGACTAATGGTGTACAAACGACCTTATATGACCACTCACTCACTCATTCACTACCTCAATCACTCACTAACTCACTCACTCACTACCTCACTCACTCCCTCACTCACTATCTCAGTCTCTCCCTCACTCACTCCCTCACTCACCCACTCGCCGATCCCAAAATGCCTGCTTTCTATACTACGGCCAGACTGCGCATGCGCATAATGATGAAATCCTTCTCCACGAGAGCTTCAAAATAAGACCTCATATGACACCATCGGACCAATATTGGCCCATGTCGGCCCCAAAATGTCTATTTCCATACCCTTGGTCTACTGCGCATGCGCAGAATGATGATATTCCAACCCCACACCCAGCCCAGCGGATGCCCCCTCACATATGCTTCACATTGATACCTCACTCGACCCCATCGGCCCGGATGCTCCCTCACGACGGCTTTACATTGATACCTCACTCAACCCAATCGGCCCATTAGGGGCCCCCCTAGATCCCAAAACGTCTATTTCCATACACTTTGTCTACTGCGCATGGGCAGAATGACGTCAGTTCCACGTCTCACCCACCCCATCGGATGCTCCTTCACGACTGCTTCATATTGATACTTCATACGACTCCATCGGCCCATTAGGGGCCCACCCAGGCCCCAAAACGTCTATTTTCATGCCCTTTTCCCTGTTGACAACGGCCGAGACACTAGTGCAGGAGGATGCCCCCCCCCCACATATGCTTCACATTGATACCTCATACGACTCCATCGAACCACTAGGGGCTCCCCTAGACCCCAACACGTCTATTTCCATACACTTTGTCTACTGCGCATCCGCAGAATGACGTCAGTTCCACGTCTCACCCACCACGTCGGATGCTCCTTCACAAATGCTTTACACTGATACCTCATACGACTCCATAGGACCACTATTGCCCCACCCAGACCCCAAAACGTCTATTCCCATACCCTTTGTCTACCGCGCATGCGCAGAATGACGATATTTCAACCCCACACCCAGCCCATCAGATTCGCCGGACCATGCAGCGTATTTGAAGTCTGGTGACTACTTTTTCTCCGCGGAGGCAGACCGCATCACCGCCAGACATGACCGCATCACCGCGGAGGAATACAAGGTCAAAGGTTGCCAGAACTATAGTGGTCAAAACTTGGCACCCAGCCAATGCATCTATAACCTTGAGCTGGTGGCGCCCCCTGTCGAAAGCTTCACCGGAATCAAGAGTTACCTCCCTGGAAAAATTGACTTTAAATGTGGTGACCCTACTACTTATGTCAGTTCCAGCAAATCCATCGTGGGAAAAATGATGTAGGTGTTCACAAGGTAACTATCGTCCGGTGCACTTCAATGCTACAGTAACCTGTCAGTATCTGGAGTAAACTCCTCTTATGCGGACGAGGTTCTCGACGCGTCTCCTCATACTGGTACTCTCTAAAATAATTAGATTGAAAATTTAATCTATCAGATTGAAATTAGTGATCAATCTATTCGATTGAACATTCCGTCTAGTAGATCGAAAATTTCCATGTAATACATTGAATAATCTGTCTACAACAGATTCATTTTATCGATTTCAATCTATTAGATTGAATATTTTCAGTCCAATAAAAGACTGGTCACTAATTCCAATCTGATAAATTGAATTTCAATCTAATTATTTAGAGATTAAACAACTGCCCGCTGTATCATTGGAATACGATCCCATTCTCCATGGAGTGCTTGGGTCAATTGTGGGGTTCCTAGCTGTCGCCCTGCGACCCAACATCTCCCACACGCGCTCAAAAGAGCATTTTCTGATTATTTTAACGAGTGCTCATTCACCCCCATGGCTCATTCACCCCATGGGTGCATTCACCCCCATGGGTTAGTTTATAGGGATAGGGAGATCGCGTGCCCTTTCTATACTACTCATCGCGCACTATTGATCGCGCATGCGCAGTCGACCCATTCTACTGTAGGGTGCAAGCCTGGCCCATGGAATCTCAGATAGCGAAAACCCCAGGTCTATCGCCCCACACTATCCCGCCTCACACAGGTATATGCGATCCGCTGTGAGTGAGTAAAGCGGAGTAGGAGGAGGAGAAGGAGTAGGAGGAGGAGTCGGACACGCCACGGATTATACTAGGGAGATTTGGAACCGGCGGCTTAATTTTTGGGCAGGTGTATATTTTGCATTGCATTTTGCAGTACCCGGTGTATTTCATCGGAAATCTGCTTCGTAGATTTGAATACGAATGTGATCTGTTTCCTGCTTCAAACTACACATTTTACAGGGCAAGAAGCTGGAGGTGAGGAAAAACTGTTTTTATTGTTCACTTGTGACAGATCCGGAATTTGAGAGTGTTCACTTAGTGTTGACTGGACCCTCCAGTTGATTCTCAAACGTTTTAATTTGACAATGTCGTCAGGTAGACTTGTCTAAATTCGTAAACATTGGGATTATCCACAGAATATTGGGAACGATCACACGTTATATGAGGATTGCACAATAAGAAACTCAAAAAAGTGGCAGGTTTGCTAACAGAATGCTTGAGCATGCGGAGATAGATTCCCACGTTAAACTTCAATATCAATTTTTCGTCATTTATCTAAATCGGTAATATAACTCGCCATACAGTGGGTTGATTTCATTGTATTGATACCGTATTGCACTGATATCTTTTGTACGATGTTGGCGTTTTGACTTTCACCATGTATGCCGCTTGGCAATATGCGGAGACATGATCATCCTCATTTCGTGTGTGGATGGGAGAGGATTGGACCAATCCGGTATGCCAATTAACTGCCCATGAGCTCCATCATCACCTATCAGAAAGAGGTTTTTAAATGTAACTTCCAGATCTTATTTCGAAGATGAATCAATTAGTGAATAAATAAATATTTTAATAACACGTTCACCTTCATACCGGCCGCATATAATTGTGTTGCTTTTATCCATAATTACGTATGTCAGAAATCCAACCTCCGAACATGACTTCATTTCCCCATTGTGAAAATACATTCAAGACTGACTGCAGTCACTTTATATGCGTGTTCCCAAACATTATTTTGCTAAACAATCTTATCAGTCTTAAGGGGCATAGTTACCTTTTGTTTAGAGGAAGTCACTGGAAATCATCTTATATATTCCACAAAACCGAAATGTATACACTCTAAGAAATATTCAGGGAACAATCCTGAATAGATCAGGCTGCACATCCACAACTCAATTTTAGGAATTTTACCTCAAATTCAGGGATAATTTCCTGAAATTCAGGTATATCGTCCATGAATTAAAGCTAAATTACTTGAATTTTAGGGGATTTTACGTACATGAATAGGGTCGGGAAGTCACTAATCGGGGTGTTAAATTTGCCTGAATTTCAGGGAAAATCCTCTCATTCCGGGATCTTTTTTCTGAAATTAAGGAAATTATTGCTGGATTTCAGGTAAAATCCCTGAATTGAGTTGTGGATGTGCAGCCTGATCTATTCAGGATTATTCCCTGAATATTTCTGAGGGTGTAGGCAAATGAGCATTCATATCAATTAATATGAATAGTGGATTTAGTATTTCTCTCAGAAGTAGTATCAACACCTAAAATGACAGCTATCTGACTGGAAAAAGTCAATGTACACTTGATATTCAGCCTACCTACATATTGGATTTGATGATTTCTCCTATCTTTTAATATGAAATTTAGATTGTATATTAAGTGCACATTTTGACTGAACCCTAAAATCTCATTTAGGTCCATGTTATATCTTGGATTCTTTCAATCACGCGAAAAACGATTTATAAGAAAAAATAACAAGGTCAAAATATCTGATATTTAAACATGTAATTTATGCAAGTAGTACCTCAATATGACACTCTTTTTTTTTTTTTTTTTTTTTTTGCATTTTATCCAGCTAATTTCTACGTTCCTACTTCGAACTTTCTTTTTTTATTCTCCCATATCACATAATTCATATTTGATACACAAGACAGGGAATACATAATATAAATGATATAAAGACTGCAGGAAATAATTACCACATTTTAAAATTGACAAAAAACAAACAAAAGAAAAAGAGAAAAACAAAAGAAACGCGGCTTTCAGACAAACACTCACAAAACACACCCACACTCGTTTACGTCAATGGTCGCACATGCCGCTTAATGTTGCTGTATCTTCGTAGGCAGATCCCATATCGACATTTTCAAATTTAAACTAATTATAATTCTCCTGTGAGAAAATATCGTACCAATATCCCCATAAACTGGCGAAATGGTCGAGCGTTCCATTTTTTGTAGCAATACACTTCTCCAACAAGAACTGTTTACTAATAAATTTTTGTGCACCTAATATATGTGGCTTACTTTTATTCAGCCTTGGCTTGTAGATATAATATTTTGTAACTAAAATTATAATGTTTAGAATTTTTGTATTTTCACTGTCTGCGAGTCCAAAAATAACTGATTTCGAATCAAATTTAATGTTAATTTTTGCTACTGCTTTTATCCACTGTTCGATATTTTCCCACAGCGAATATGTGATATGACATTCCCAGAAAAGGTGACTGATTGTTTCCCTTGACGACATGCAGAAGGTACATAAGTCGCTGTTTGCCACGTCAATTTGTGTTAACAGATAATTCGTGGCTATAATTCTGTGAACTATTCTATATTGTAGCCATTGCAAAGTTGACGATTTTGTTATCCAAAATGGGAGAGAGTAAATCAGATTCCATTCCTCCGTATCAATTTTATATATTACATTCCATTTTGTTTGGGAAACTGGTTGGATATTATTTACTATTAGGCATTTATACAAGTTTTTACAACCCTTTTCCTGTTTGAAAATAGAAGCGAGGGAATATGGTAAAATGGGTCTTTGTAATTTGTAAATTATTACTGTTTCAACTTTCAAATGATTCAAGTGCTCTTTTACTGCGGATACTATACTGAAGTAATCTAGCATATTTGATTTAATATCATAAACCCTTGTTATACTTTCTAGTGAGAGGATGGTACCTTGCTCATCGACAATATCATATATAAATTTAATTCCCCTTTCGTACCAATTTTTATAATAGATAGACTTTCCTCCCACTTTTATATCATTGTTGTACCATATGCAACTTGTCAAAATCTCGTGTACTGTCTGTGGTTTAACCTGTTTCCTAAGTCTAGTCCATGCTATTATAGTGTCGCACCAGAACGGGTTCTTTGTAGTTTTTAATAAATGATCAGAATAATCACTTCCAAATTCTGCTAATTTTAAGATGTCAGGATTAGTAATAAGTAAAATCTGTTTCCAAACAGCGTCCTTCGAAAACAATTTACGTATCCAAGTACACTTTAGTGCTTGGATAAATGTTAGTGTGTGAACCATTTTGAATCCTCCATGATTGTAATCTTTCACTAAAATCTTCCGTTTTATTTTATCAGGTCCATTTTGCCAAATGAATTTGTAGAATAACCCATCTATTACATTTATTTCTTCTTTACTGGGCGATGGGAGACAGATAAATAAATTGTTCAGAATTGAGATGCATAATGTCTTTATTACGGTTATTCTACCAAGAGGTGTTAAATTCCTTTTCGACCATTGCTGCAGAATGGCTCTAATTTTTTCTATTTTTGATGCATAGTTTTTTTCCACGATTTTAGTTAAGTCCAAAGAAAATTTTATGCCTAGAGTTTCAAATTCTCCATATTCCCATTTTACTTTCCATCGGTGATGAAAAGTTTCTTTACTAAATTTTCGGCTTCCTATCCAAATTGCCTTTGTTTTATATTTATTTATTTTTAGACCAGAAATTGATGCAAAGTACTCGAGGGTCTGGAGGGACGCTTCAAACGAAGAGAAAGTTCCATCTAGAAATAAGGTTGTGTCGTCGGCAAACTGAGCTATTTTTACTTCTATGTCTTCAATTTTAATACCTTTAATGTCATTGTTATTTTTAATTGACCTAGTCAGGACTTCACAACAGAGCAAGAAGATATATGGAGATAGGGGATCCCCTTGCCTACAGCCTCTAGAGACATTAAATGAAGGGTATGACACTCTTATTTAAGCCCAGAGCACGCGAGGTTTTTGTAACACCAAATCCGTGGCTATTTTGACATAGGTATCCGAACATCCGAGAAATTTCTTCTGTGCGGCGAACAAAGCCGGAGATTTCTGACGCCTGAAATTGCATTCATATATTCCACCTGTTTAATATTTGAAAACCGAAAACTCCATGTCCGAAATCTGCTGTGCCCAAAAACTCCCTTGTTAAAAACTCCTGTGTGCTGGTACATCAACCAATCAAGGTCGGATTAGAGATCATGCGAACAATCAATGTAGTACGATCATATCATGTGACATTGCCGGTCAGAGATGAGTGGCAAAAGAACAGCATCCAAAGACGCCTGTGTGCGGAAGTTTTTAAATCCATACTCGCCGGTGTCAGAAATTCTAGACACTGAAGTTCAGGAACTCCCATGTGCACTAGGCTTTAAGGGGGCTTCACCATCAACTGTGTTGCCTGTGAAAGGTAACGTACCCCTACAAGGCCTGACCAGATAGTGTTAAGATAATTAATTACTGTTGATTAAATACCTGTTTTCTCGGAAAAAACAACAAAACAACAACCACAGGTGAACGTTTGTTTAATAATTATCCATAGGTCGTTCTCTGATATTTGCAAAATGATCCTATGTGGTGAATTCGTGGTGCTGAATTTGCCAAATTTATAACGAATGATAACGCAATGCCATACTTGGCATAATAATGTTGTATACTCTACTTGTGTTTTGTGCGCGCTAAATGAATCCATTCACATAATCTTTCGTGAAGTTTTAACACTACATTCTGGATGTCACTAAAGATTCGCAGGATGCCACTGGTATCGTGTTCGACGATGTGATCAACTTAAAATGATGGTGATTTCCGAAGTGGGGCTTATCAATCCATATGAACCTTTCGCAACCGCTCGGCCGATTCCGTCGAAGTCATCTGACCTGGCGCATTAATGGTGTAGGGATTTTACAGCTCTTGGCTGTAAACTGTGATCGGACGCGTGGCACAGCACACATTGGAAAATGTTTGTCCGCTGACATATAGTCCTCTTTGTATTTCTCCCTTATCAGGAGGTATATATCTAAATGAGTTGAATATTCCCTTAGTTGTGTCCCCGAAAGATCTCGTCTAATTTGAGGTGTTATTCATGGCCTTTCATCTCAAGCCGATCTTCATGGTAACGGAAGTCCTACATCTGACATGCGCTGCTGGGACTTCGGCGGGATGCTGTGCTCAAAAGGAGTTTCAACATGGATTTCAATATGGATTTGTACCAGTGCAGGGCAAGTCACTATATCCTACATCATAGTACGAGGTCGTGCCGAGTGCCATATGAACAGAGTTTGAAAGATTTGCTAGTAGAATATTACCTAACTTGCCAAATATTTGTTTAGAGGTGAAAGTTTGCTGATTCTTTAGTATTTAGTCCATTTACCGTTCAACAACCATACAAGTCATTTTCAGGTGAGACTCTCTTTAATAAACTACTTAACTACTATTTTAAAGCATATTACATCGTTAATACTGGCAATTGCGAGATAGTAACAAGGCACACACCCATGTGATATACTGCTGGTTTTACGTTTGATATCAAGTAAACGTAATGCAGATTCTATTACTTGCGAATACATTTCAAATGAGACATATCGATTTCAAGCTGTGGATTATTTTGTGATCCATTTTAGTAGTAGATGCGCCCTTATGGAAGTGGACTAATCAGAATTGAGAACGAAAATAGGTCAAGTATGACGCGTTTGACGTCATCGTATGACGTCACTGGGGTCGAGGTCACGGGAAAGTAGGTCAAGGTCGTCCCGCTGTCGGTATCCAGGTCAAGTATGACGCGTTTGACGTCATCGTATGACGTAATTAGGGTGTGGTCGTAAGAAACCAGTTTAAATTATGTAATAATGTTACGTAATTAGGTCATGGTCGCTCGTAAGTAGATCGATTATGTAAGAAACCGGTTTAAATAGGGCGGTATGATGTCTATTTTTAGCAGTGATGCCTATTTTTAGCAGCACCTTTGTTAGCTAACAATAAAAACATCACGTGACCCTTTGACGGCTAATAGGATAAAAGGAGAGAGTTTTCGAGTTCAGTGGTCACATGCCTCTGGCGCACGAAGGTGCGTTTTTACGTATTTGGTCGATCTCCTGTCTCGGTATACAATGGATGACGAGAAAACATTTGATGAAGGTAAGTTCACATTATCAATCATTCCTTTGAGAACAAGCGGTTCGTTTCTTAAAAGATCTATTGGTCGAATCATAGCGTATTTTGAGAGAAGGTCTTTCATATATTATAGACTGACACAACACAATGTATTAGATCAAATGCCATGTATAGCTAACTGACCGTGCGAGTTAAATTATGTACCTCGGGATGTCACAGCCGAACGCACATCTATTACCGCATTGACACACGGGTTAACCCTGCACACACACATAGATTTGCTCCTTCTGTAATGGGCGCCTATTGTAGACCAGTTCCTTTGTACTACAATCGCTAATGATTTTCTCAAATGTTATTCGTTCCGTGTCACCACCATGGTACACCGTACCTCCATTAACTGTAACACGGGGTGTTTTAAGCACTTATGATTGCATCTATACTATAGAAACTTATGGCGAGATAGCCTCATTTGTAAAGACCCCTATTTGTGGTTAATGTCTCTGTTCCCCAGAAAAAAAAATCGAACGAACTATTGTCGGTGACTTCAATAGGCAAACTTAAAAAAGCCGTACACCTGTCTCGCCGTATATCGGGTTAACGGTGGGAAAACGGTCAACTCTCTTGTTACCTCAATTATTTAAGAACTCTAAAAATTAAAAGGTATAGGAGATCTGGTTTAATACAGTATGAATGAATGAAGTTAAATCTTGTCTTATTCCCAAGCGCCTTTTTGGTCACCGTTCACGATTGAGGTAAATATAATATGAAATTAGAATTGTATGACCAGTTATTTCATTTACAGATGAAAAAGTTCTTAAAAGTTCATGAAAAGTTCTTAAAAGTCCCCAAAAGTTCATATAAAGTCCTATATGTACAGACACCACCACCACCACCACCACCACCGGGAGAGGACTCAAAAGGTCACGAAAGTTCATATAAAGTCCTATATGTACAGACACCACCACCACCACCACCGGGAGAGGACTCAAAAGGTCACGAAAGTTCATATAAAGTCCTATATGTACAGACACCACCACCAACACCACCACCACCACCACCACCGGGAGAGGACTCAAAAGGTCACGAAAGTTCATATAAAGTCCTATATGTACAGACACCACCACCACCACCACCACGACCACCGGGAGAGGACTCGAAAGGTCAAGAAAGTTCATATAAAGTCCTATATGTACAGACACCACCACCACCGCCAACACCACCACCACCGGGAGAGGACTCAAAAGGTCACGAAAGTTCATATAAAGTCCTATATGTACAGAAACCACCACCACCACCACCACCGGGAGAGGACTCAAAAGGTCACGAAAGTTCATATAAAGTCCTATATGTACAGACACCACCACCACCACCACCACCACCGTGAGAGGACTCAAAAGGTCACGAAAGTTCATATAAAGTCCTATATGTACAGACACCACCACCACCACCACCACCACCACCGAGCGACTTGTGACGTCATCTGTCGTGTTGACCACTCGTTGCCCTGGTGACAAAAACTGGGACTAGTGGGAGATAACTCCGGGCTGTCACGTGACCCGACAGTGATCTTTGTTGCACCATTATTAATATCCGATATTGTAAAAGGTTATCTTTGAGCATATTGATACCAGGGGGGGGGGGGGCGTGACGCCGCCTGGTATCAATATGCTCAAAGATAACCTTTTACAATATCGGATATTAATAATGGTGCAACAAAGATCACTGTCGGGTCACGTGACAGCCCGGAGTTATCTCCCACTAGTCCCAGTTTTGGTCACCAGGGCAACGAGTGGTCAACACGACAGATGACGTCACAAGTCGCTCGGTGGTGATGGTGATGGTGGTGGTGGTGGTGTTGTCTGTACATATAGGACTTTATATGAACTTTCGTGACCTTTTGAGTCCTTTCCCGGTGGTGGTGGTGGTGGTGGTGGTGGTGGTGGTGTCTGTACATATAGGACTTTATATGAACTTTCGTGACCTTTTGATTCCTCTCCCGGTGGTGGTGGTGGTGGTGGTGGTGGTGGTGGTGTCTGTACATATAGGACTTTATATGAACTTTCGTGACCTTTTGAGTCCTCTCCCGGTGGTGGTGGTGGTGGTGGTGGTGGTGTCTGTACATATAGGACTTTATATGAACTTTCGTGACCTTTTGAGTCCTCTGGTGGTGGTGTGGTGGTGGTGGTGTCTGTACATATAGGACTTTATATGAACTTTCGTGACCTTTTGAGTCCTCTCCCGGTGGTGGTGGTGGTGGTGGTGGTGGTGGTGTCTGTACATATAGGACTTTATATGAACTTTCGTGACCTTTTGAGTCCTCTCCCGGTGGTGGTGGTGGTGGTGGTGGTGTCTGTACATATAGGACTTTATATAAACTTTCGTGACCTTTTGAGTCCTCTCCCGGTGGTGGTGGTGGTGGTGTCTGTACATATAGGACTTTATATGAACTTTCGTGACCTTTTGAGTCCTCTCCCGGTGGTGGTGGTGGTGGTGGTGGTGTCTGTACATATAGGACTTTATATGAACTTTTTGGGGACTTTTAAGAACTTTTCATCGACTTGCTCGGACTTTTCTTGGACTTTCGTGGACTTTTAAGAACTTTCCATGAACTTTTAAGAACTTTTTCATTTGTAAATGAAATAACTGGTCATACAATTCTAATTTCATATTATCTTTACCTCAATCGTGAAAGGTGACCAAAAAGGAGCTTGGGAATAAGACAAGATTTAACTTCATTCATTCATACTGTATTAAACCAGATCTCCTATACCTTTTAATTTTTAGAGTTCTTAAATAATTGAGGTAACAAGAGAGTTGACCGTTTTCCCACCGTTAACCCGATATACGGCGAGACAGGTGTACGGCTTTTTTAAGTTTGCCTATTGAAGTCACCGACAATAGTTCGTTCGATTTTTTTTTCTGGGGAACAGAGACATTAACCACAAATAAGGGTCTTTACAAATGAGGCTATCTCGCCATAGGTTTCTATAGTATAGATGCAATCATAAGTGCTTAAAACACCCCGTGTTACAGTTAATGGAGGTACGGTGCACCATGGTGGTGACACGGAACGAATAACATTTGAGAAAATCATTAGCGATTGTAGTACAAAGGAACTGGTCTACAATAGGCGCCCATTACAGAAGGAGCAAATCTATGTGTGTGTGCAGGGTTAACCCGTGTGTCAATGCGGTAATAGATGTGCGTTCGGCTGTGACATTCCGAGGTACATAATTTAACTCGCACGGTCAGTTAGCTATACATGGCATTTGATCTAATACATTGTGTTGTGTCAGTCTATAATATATGAAAGACCTTCTCTCAAAATACGCTATGATTCGACCAATAGATCTTTTAAGAAACGAACCGCTTGTTCTCAAAGGAATGATTGATAATGTGAACTTACCTTCATCAAATGTTTTCTCGTCATCCATTGTATACCGAGACAGGAGATCGACCAAATACGTAAAAACGCACCTTCGTGCGCCAGAGGCATGTGACCACTGAACTCGAAAACTCTCTCCTTTTATCCTATTAGCCGTCAAAGGGTCACGTGATGTTTTTATTGTTAGCTAACAAAGGTGCTGCTAAAAATAGGCATCACTGCTAAAAATAGACATCATACCGCCCTATTTAAACCGGTTTCTTACATAATCGATCTACTTACGAGCGACCATGACCTAATTACGTAACATTATTACATAATTTAAACCGGTTTCTTACGACCACACCCTAATTACGTCATACGATGACGTCAAACGCGTCATACTTGACTTACTTTCGTTCTCAATCCTGATTGGTCCACTTCCATAAGGGCGCATCTACTACTCATTTTCATAGAACTTCAAATATATGATCAGTTACTGGTGCTCGGAGAAAGAGTCGGATGAAGTATTTCGTGGGACCTTCTAACTGTTCATTATATGAGCTATATGCATACCAAGATAAAAGCTAGATTCGTGCAACTGCAGAGTCATTTCGACTGAAACATCTAACAGCCGTGTGAACTGTTTGCTTGAATCCATCTCTGAAATCTTTCGACAAGAAAGCATAAACGATAGGATTCAGACAACAGTTCATATAGGCTACGCAGTTTGCAACCATTAAAAACACGAGGCTGTCGAGAGAAGTTCTTACCTCGACAACCACGACAAGTATTAAGACAATGTGAATCGGTAGCCAGCAGATTCCAAATATGGCGACTATGGTAACAGTCATGGTCGTCGTCTTGTTCCTTCTCCCGCCATGATGTCTCTTCAATTCAGAATTTCGTCCCCGGCACGAAACTCGGTACGCAATCGCGGCATAGAACACAGAGATGAAGAAAAAAGGCAATGCAAATCCGAAGACAAAGAAAAATAATATGAAACCTTTAAGACCATCTGCGCTCGTATAACCGCATAATGTTTTATCGAGCCCGTAGAAGACATAGACGACAACGTCATTGTAGAGAAGAAAAGGAATATTCGTTATAAGTGACATGAACCACACACATCCGCATATTGTGCGCACATATCCACGCGTTCTGATTCGTCTTGCCAGAAATGGTCTTAAAATACCTAACATACGGTCAAGGCTCATGAACGTAAGGAGATATACGCTGGCAACGAACGTCACGTACACAAAGTACTGATTTATCTTACACCAGACGGTTCCAAACGGCCAGGTGTCTAAAACATAGGTTGTGGCTGTGAACGGTACGCACAAAATCACAAAACACAGATCGGAGAAAGCTAAGTTCAGAATGAAGACATAGGTTGGTTTTCTGCGTAAGTGTTCCAGGCACAGAAGCGTTATGCACACGACACCATTTCCCAGAATTCCAACGAAGAATATCGCGGCAAAAGCACATGGGATTGCAATTCGCATGTCGCTGAGAAATGCTTCTATATTCTCTGGAATCGTTTCTGATCCTGTCGAATGGTTACTCTCAGTGTGAAGCATATTCACCATTTTCAATCTGCAAGTTACGTTCAACATGCCTTGTATTTCTTTTCCTGTAGCCGTGAATTATATTTGTTCAGAAAACGCGGATAATAATGAAGGGAGGTAATAGACTTCTATGCCAAACCGCCCGTCGCTTTCTACCTGAAACGAGAGAAGGGAATTTTATATAACGTTACTACAATTAGAAACATAGGCTTTGAAGATGGGAATGGTAAAGGCAATAACATAACGTACACATGTAAGCGTCCTGTCTCTGTCATGTATGCTGTCCTTGGTGTTTTATAGGGTCAATGTCGGGTGTCTGGTTCTATATTACTTCAAAGATCTGCTTTTTGAAAGCAACAGGAACACAACTCGGCTGGGAGGTGCTTTGTTGGTTCGTCGCGATATGACTGAAATATTGTTGAAAGCGACATTAAAATCCAATTCGCTCACACACATGTAGTTTTCACAGTAAAACGACATATGGCAGTGGGTGGGTCACCAGCCCTTCAACTACAGTTAGAATGTACTCACTCTGTCTGGGTTAGCCTTCTGAATTTTATATTTACTTCTGTTGTATCTCAGCCAACATTTCTTCACACTCATCTATGCACTACACAGCACATAAGTAAGTACCATGTGAAAGCCTCAACATAAAGTTCTGCTGATCAAGGCAGGTAGATAACGCAACATCAGCAGTTCAAGAGACCAGAGTTGTGACACATTGACACGACAGCTATGCGAAATGAATATACAATGTAGTGTGTAGCTACGCGGGAAGAACATTAGGATATTCAGTTACACTAGTTACATCATGTATATAGGGTGGTTCTTATCTGGTTATGAACTGAGTGTTTTCCTGTTAAAGATTTCTGTTAAAGATACAGCTGTCGTCTAGGAAAGAATTTTCGCGTCAATAATTGAAATACGTATTTGACATGACTATCCACTGCTCGGAAAAATACATAGCAGACAATGATACAATAAAAGCACAAGCTTCAGCGACAAATTCTCTAATATATTGCAAGTTTGCATATAAATTATATTGTATATATGTTTACTGTGATTCTTCAATCTGTTTTGAATCACCATACATCAACACCCCGTCTGGAGAGGACAGCAAATGTCGCAAAATGTCCTAAATTCACGCAAAGCTCCATGCAATAAAATAAACAGATGGCGCCGTTTCAGAAAGCCTCTCCCCAATAAATATATTATCTGTTTTATGTCACGCATCATGATTAACCAGTATACATTGCCTATGCATGTGAGAGTGGTCTGATTCGACTCATCTCTTTCCTATCAAATATGCATTGTCAGAAACATGAACCCGTTGAATCAGTACCGGCGACGGAATGAGTGGTAATCTATGGACCTGTATGAGGATATAGATACATACTCTGTTGTTACTTGAATCGGGAGTGCGTGTGTCTGGGTGCGTGTGTCTGTGTGAGGCGGGTGGTTGGTGGGTGTCCGGTGGGCACGGGTTCCTGTTGCTTCAATGCCTTTTGCTGAGAAGCAACAGAGATTTGATAATGTGCTGTCTAGCACTGTAATATCACGTGTCTTCATTGCACTATGTGAGCGTCCTGTTTGTGTCTTGTGTGCTGTCCTCCGTGTTTTATAGGGTGGATGGAGGGTCTCCACTTCCATGCTGCTTCGAAGATTTCTTCTTCGAAGCAGCAGGAACGCAACTTAGCTGGGGGATGCTTAGTTGGTTCGTCGTGATATGATTGGAATAATGTTGAAAGCCACGTTAAATCATATTCACTCACTCATTCAATATGTCAGTGTGCGTGTGTGTGTGTGTGATTATCTCTGGCATGGCGGAAGTAGCAACCTGTCTCGGTTGGAGAAAGACATTGTGCTGGACAAAAGTAACACTGTTAACAAACATTGATACAAGCTCAAGTAATAACCATTGTCGTATCAGACTGTCTAAGCTATCCACCATGCTAGCAGTAGAGCATTTCAAGCTGTGTTTCTTGTTTGTGTACTTTACAGTGATGTATTCAATATGATGGGCACTTGTAATTAGACGCTGAAACGGGTTGTGAATCCGTTATCATGGAAACAATAAATCTCTCCCTCAGACGCGTCGAATGAAATTACCTGTGGTACGGTCATACAAGAGGACCTCTCCTTTCTCTGCTCAGAACAAAAGAATACAGATTACAGATACGAATTTGATTGTAGAAGCAACAGAATCATTGCCGGCATCATAGAATACATGCGTCTAATCCGCCATCCAATATTCATCCGTCGTCATTAAAAAAATTTCGCGTCCATAATTCAAAGACCTATTCCATATTTACAGCATTGGCACCAAATAATTAAGAGAAAACACAATCATAGTATACATAAAAATAGTCTGGTTTCTCACAAGAGAGAAGCAGTCAACAGTTTTCACTTATGCCGGCAAGACATCAACATTTTCCAAAAAATATCAAATCAGTATCGCTGAGCAGTATTCTTAATCCATATGATTTTGTCTAGCGAATGATGTATCCCAGTCACGCTTTGATTATGACTGTTCATATGAACACCATGAGGATCTTGAAGTACATGGGTTCATATGGTCCCTAACCTCGGGTTAAGCGGAACGCCATAGATCTTCCAAGCTATCAGCATGCGATATGTACCTCAAAATTTGAGAACTTTGAGTGGAGGTGCTTTGTGGTATAGCCCTGTTTTATAAGTTTATGCGATAATGTTTTGTGACGTTGATTAAGCTCGCTGGCTACTAAAAGTTTTATGAGACGATCTTTGTTAGAATGTTTTCAATTCGTAATCTACTTTTCTAACTTTGTTGTCTTTGGCACGGCTGGGGTGGTTGGGCAAAATATGGCTATCGATACTTCTTATTTATTGTGACAGAGCAATATTTCCACATCTGATGTCATATAACATAGTGAAAAGTCAACTAACTGGGGCTACATCAGAAAATACACATACCCATCCAGATGGAATACACAGAACCGAAAGCAAATGAACTAGAAGTCTGCATCCTTACATAGGACTGGCTGGAATGCATTGGTCACTACTTCCATGCTTATAACACATGATGTGACGTAGTTGCGCAGTAAGATTGGTATGTGTCGTGTTGGCGCAGATTTAAAACAAAAATCGAGTGTTGCATCACGGGAGATGAGCTGATGCGGCAATTTGAATATTCAGCCTTATAAACGTTCATAATTAGTCATACCCAAGATTTCCCGCGTGGCGCCTTTGCATTTCGTCTTGCGTATGTAAGTACTGTGCAAAAGTCTACTGGTGCAGGCTGTTTGTGAGTCCCAGTTCCGTCTAGCTAGTTTAATCTAATGTTACACACTTCTAGTTCATTTGTTTTGACAGAATTTAGTATGCGGAACGTATATACAGCTGATGTTCTATTAACTTTGGGCATTCTAGACTTAATTTGCGAAGAAATTCACTCAAGCGAACATCTAATTTGACTGATGGATCAATGCGAATATTTGATTGGATAGACAAGATATAAGTTTCATACTCACATGTCATTTTGGTTTTACGAATGTAACCTGAAGATCTTTGTATAATAGAAATAGGTAATATTTAGTTATTTTTTTCATTTGTGTTCATGCAGTGTATATGTTTATCGAGTCTTGATATATATTTTTTTACCATTTGTCTCTATATCGCAATATAGTAGAACTTCTGTGGCCAGTTTCCAATTCTTTACTTTTGTCCGGCTGCACCCAGTCCACTGACATTGAACTTTCGTTTGCGAATTGGCAAAGCCTTGCATGAATCGTTTGGTTATTATTGATGTACTCAAAATCTTGAAAATGCATAGGCCTACAGTTACACAAATCTGGGAGACAATCGGTAATTTAGGCGGTCAGTCCTATATCATATTTCTCAATTAAAATTACAATGTTGACTAAACAAAACGAACAACTGTATATGGTAAAAATGTACTCCGAAGAAATAACATATAAGTACCTTTTGAACCAACAGGTACAATGAAGCGGACACTCATCTCATGTGCGGAGTCCGGTATATATTTGGTATACACAACAGAGAAATCAGGATCAGTCCGTCAAAGTGGATGTTAAACAGGTTAGCGAGAACTACCTGTCTAAAATGAAGGTAAAAATTGTCCTTTTGCTCAATATCTTTTGATTTATTCGTCATATGTCCCAACATCTTCAGGCGACTTGGCTCGTATATTGTTACATGTTGTAAGATTGATTTTCCAATGGAAGTGTGCATAATCTACCTTTCAAAGGAGAACAAAATATGTCGTCTATTATTTTCCAAATAGATAGCCGACAAATTGTTTTAATACCATCCGATGCGCAAATTTAGGTTCATGGTCGCCTATGGCGGATGTCTCTTAGTTTGATATATTGTTGAGTTTATTGGACATAAAACGACAATATTTTTCCTTCATCTTAGAGAGATCTTTCTTATAAGTATCTGCTGATTAATGACGCAATAATTCTTTGCGGAAGACGACTTACAATTTCGAGATTATACAGAGTGCGGTGCACGAGTTGAATATTGCCTGTCGAGAGCTGACAATCCTGATGTCCCACCCAACAGCGTGCAGTAACTGTTTTATTACACCGAATATTTCTAAATAACCATAAATATCATAAGACACCTTGATTATGAGTGACTGTCCATTTCTGGCTTTGCAAGACATCTGAACTCGGACGAGTCACAAATACTTGTTAGCACGATGACATAAGACAATTCACTTCAAAGATTCACACAAGATACATTGGGCAAATAGCCATCACGATATTAATATCAAGGTCAATAAACCAAATGTCAAGGTCACAGCTCCCCTAAACTGAATCTATTAAATGATGTCTTCAATATTATCTTTCTGTTGTGATCATCAAAACATCTTGAAACGTATGGCGTGTTATCCATGTGATTCAGAAGAGAACTATTTATCTTTAGTTCAAAGGTAACTAATCTCCAAGAGAGGGTGACACAGAGGGAATAAGATTTAACCTTCATCGCCTTCAGCAATATTTCAGCTATATAGGAACTGCCCTCCAAGATGCACAGATAATTATTATTAACCACTATCCTCACAATTTCACGGCTGTGTTGCCTATCTGATTTCGAAGTTCTAAACATATTATGTTGCGGTCAGGTCTCATCATCCCAAAACTGATTCTATCTTGTCTGGACTGTACATGTATTAGTGTCTTGAGCTAAAATTCGGTGGAGTTCTTGATTCTTCAACTTTACTTATAGTGATCATATGATTCCAACGTAGCCGATTGATTTATGCTTTGGGACTCAAAATTGAGTTTTATACCTGTATGTAATACAAAAATATTCTCTCCGTCCTGTTACTGAATGTACCTAAAATGTGAATGCAATATATAAATGGAGGAGCTTTTATAATTGTTTCTTCCCAGGTATTGAGACTAATCTCGATCACCATGATACTAGATAGTAAAATGATAGTTCGAGCACATGTGGCACCCTTACCCAATACGTACAAAGTGCCATCAATGCCCCCAGGCACAAGTGCCATAATGTCCCAGTCTATGTCCCCGGCTGAGTGGTATAAGGCGCTTCCCTGGTGACCATTATCCTCACACCGCTGAATCGGCACGGGTTCGAGTCCAGCTGGTACATTTGTGAAATTTTGTCAGTTACTTGCCGACGGGCGGTGGTTCTCTCTGGGTACACCGGCTTCCTTCACCAACCAAACTGACTGTCACCATATGAGTGAAACAAACTTGAGTGTGGCATTAAGCCAAATCCCCCCCCCCGAACTATGCCCTCATGCTATGTCCTCAGATGATATCTCAGGTATGCTCGCAGGCCATGTCACCAGGCTATGGCCTCAGGCTGTGACCTCAAGCTACACCCCAATCCATGCCCTTAGGCTATGCTCCATGCTTGGCTAATCGAGTTGATTCCCCTGAAACTTATGTTAAAATATACTACGCAAATAGTTGGAATCTGTAATTGTACACGTAAAGCCTTGACAGTTTGTTTTTGACCGAAAGAGAAATTCTATCAAATTTTCTATTTCATTTGATCTTTTTATAAAAATTTAGAAACAAATCTCCATATCTCTAGAACAGGGAAGGGGCACTTACAGGAGGAAATTCACATCGCTGGATACTCAGAAGAGTATGAATGAATTACATGAATTACATGGACTGTGGAAGTCTCGATATCTCTGGAAGCGGTTATAGATGCGAAACATCGTTGGATATCCCGGTGTCGTTACAGTGACATAATCTTAATTAGACAGATTTTGATAAAGTCTCCTTATCTCCGAAAAAAAAAGGAATTAGGAAACTTGCACCGCTGGATGGAGAATAGCGAGAATTAGTATTTGAAATGGTAACGCAAAGAAACGAAAAAAACCCCAACTCGAAGAGACAATGCCAATCGTTTTATTAGGAATGTCAACGCTGTTCATATGCGGTATTATCAATGATCTACGTGTAATTTATTAATTAATATATGATCATTCCACAGTAAGTTTCAATCACTCTGATCATCCAAAGCGTATTTATTTCTTACTGTTTTACAGCTCTGGTCAATCTTTATCGACATATACTGATTAGTATCTCCTCGAGATATGTTATCAAGTTGATACGGTTCGTATTTTTCATGAACCGGTCGTGTATGAGCTTATATCTTGGTATTATAAAGGTGGTCAGTCCGTTCTGTTCCCCGGCATGAAATTTCAAATCCACGAACAGGTAGCCACAGGGCTTAGTCAGCGCATCATGAAAGGTTCGCATGACATGAGTCGTATCTCGAGGATAGATTCTCTCCACACAAGCATGTATTTGCTATCTGTCAGTAGAATTGTTAGACAACGCGAAGTATTGACAATCTCAGGCGATATCCCGAAAGGCTTTGCGCTGTAGGAAGAGATTCTGGGTTAAATAGACGACAGATATATTCGTATGATATGAGCGCTACCGTTGCTAAATAGATGGGCTATTTTGTCGTTCCCTTTTACATCATCCATCAAATCGTCCAGTGCGGGGACGAAGTAATAAATCTCGTCGATATCATGCTGAATGCCACGAATAAATCACATGTTTTCACTGGTGTATGCTCAAACGCGTTAGCACCATACGATACGAGTCGGAGAAGGGATTATTCGAGTTTCGTCCAAAAACTTTATAACATACGATGTCTTCCCCAACCCGTTGGGCCGCTGACTATCATTGTAAAACGATGTTCAATTACACTTGACTATGCTCTTTTTAGAGGAGGAGGTTGTGTCTCTACTTTTTGTTGAAAATCACAACATATGATGTTACTATGTAATGTAGTGTAATCTCCATAATATCGCAGTACATGATAGTAATGTAATGTCAGAAGTCTGAGACATTGCGAGGAAACTCATCGAAGTCAATGGTCTAAAGGTGATATGGGTTCATAGTGTTGGTGTATAGGCAATGATAGAGCATATGAAAATAAATGCGGTATCAGGGGGCAGTTTATGCTGGTGTGGTTGGTGAACACCAAGAGAAGAAGGAGGATGAAGTAACATAAAACTGCCACAGGAGAGCATGTAGCGTCAGTCCATCTATCGTCAACGGGGATGTGTCTCTACTTCATGTTGACAATGTATGTGTCTGACGAGATTATCGTGACGCGAAAACCCTTTCTCCCAAACAGTGCATATACCGGGCATGTTGACGCATCTCTGACGACAGGCCGACTGATTTTAAATGCTCTCCTGTGCCAGTTCTAACTTCGTTCTTTCACCTCCTCATAGTGTGCTTCCTCCTCCTTCTCCCTTTTCCAGTTCAGTCACACCATCATACTCTGTACTCTGATACCTCATTTATTTTCATGTGCTGTAATAGGGTATATACACCAACACTCTAAACCCATATCACTTCAGACCATTGGCGTCGATGCGTTCATTATCAGTGTGTTCGCCCTCTGACATCACATTATTATCATGTACGGGATATCTCGAAAACTTTTCTACATTACATAGTTACATTATATGTTGTTACTATAGAAGTATACATGGGATTGTACAGCATCTATACACGATAATGTTATACGAGTTAGCCAGAGTTGGTAGAAGTCCGGATTCCAATGTGTTAGGCTCGCAAAACTCTTGCCTGGTGTTTGCGACGGCGCCGGGGCGGACATAACGATGAGTTAAAATTGCAGTGGAAATAACGAAAGTAATGTAATCAAAATAGAAATAGAATGCTGTACAATCCCATGTATACTCCTAATAGTAGCAACATGTAACATGACTATGTAATGTAGAATATCAGAATATCCCAGTACATGATAATAATGTAATGTCAGAGGGCCGAGACATTGAGAGGAAACACATGGACGCCACACACTACATAGACAGTGTTGGAGTATATCAGAATAGATGCGATATCAAGGGCAGATTATACTGGTGTGAGGAGGCGGAGGAGGAAGTACACCAAGAACAGGAGGAGGAGAAAGAAATAATAAAACTGCCACAGGAGAGCATTCAATTTGTGATAAAGGTCATCGCGTCACCATAACCTCATCAGACACATATAATGTCGACATGAAGCAGAGGCACAACCTCCAATGGCAATAATAGATAATTCAAGAGTAGTTGAACATCCTTTTACCATGATAGTCAGCGGAACGACGTGTTTTGGGAAAACATCGTGAGATATGATGTTTTTGCACTAAGCTCGGTCAAACTGTGATTGCGACTGTTCATATAAACACTATGGGGATCTTGAAATACTAGGGTTCATACGGCCCCTAGCTCCGGGTTAAGTCGAACTAGAACAAGTTGCGAAACGTAACACCATAGATCTTGCATGTTGCGCTCGTATTTTGCTATCAGCATGCGATATGTATCGCCAAATTCGAGAAATTATGGGTGGAGGCGCTTTATGATATAGCCCTGTTTTATACGTCGACGAAAGAGAAGGTCCGCTTCATTTTTATAGAGAGATATAGATCTAAATAAGATGTTTCGTTAGGGTCATCTATAGTTTCCTTCAAATCCAGTGAAGGTGGATATATATACTTCACTGCGTCATTTATATAGCAGATTATAAAGAAGATCGTCTACACAGCGTTGGCGATTGAGAAGGAACGAGCATTGAAATTATGTTTTTGAAAGCGTCTGCATATAGTCGTATTCATATGAGAACAGATATAGGTAAGCAAAAAAGGATGTACAATTAGTACCCACTGAAATACCTATATGCTGTTGAAATATTGTATTACCAAATTGCACATAGATATTATTAAGGAGAAATTCAAGCAACTCAATAAACAAAGAAGCATTCCATGAATGTAGTAGAGCTAAAGAATGCTTAATGGCTTTTGACATTAATATAACACCGATCAGTTTTCTTGAACACCGATACTCGTAATGAACTAAGACGGTCAATAAGGTCCTCATAAAGTCTCTGAGAAACATTTTGTGGTTGTTAAATAAATCTCCAGAGTAAATGCTGTCTGGAAGTAAGCAGACGTATTCGGCGATGGTGTGCTTAGGAAGTAGTCCATAGTTTCGGATTATTGGTCCCCCTCAAAAAATGTTATACAGCAGAGCGCCCGAGTCTGACCACATGATAATTATCCTTCCCGTTTTGGTAACCAGTATTTATAGTACCAAGCTTCTGGGTACTACCATTCCTTCAAAATGACATATGCGGATGGGTGGCTCGATTGAGCTAAATGGCGGATCGGGTCGCGAAGTCAACCTTCCTCAGCCTCAGTTTCGTACGTTTTTTCAGGTGTTTAAAATAGGGTTATGTTGCATATGGAATATGTGACAAAAATCGGCGTGGTCGACCCCATATTTTGAATAGCTTTTTTATCTTGCCTCGAGACGAGGAACACGGGGGAGAAATCTTATTGAAATCGATTGTCAAGATTTTTCCAGGAAATGAACGAAATATGGCGTATTTTGGGTCATTTCAATAGATTTTCCAGAAAATTTGGAGTACGTTCTGAGGAAAGAAAATTTATCTCGGGTTAAGTTTGCATAACTGGCTTGTATGTTAAATTAACGGTATGAGCATTCCCATGAAGAAAATATGTACTTTTATATGGATTTTCTGCATAGTTTGGCAACTCGGAAAGACGGAAGGGCTATACCAAGGCTCTATTTCTAGCAACGAGGGGTCTACTGTAGACCCCTATATTCAATTCCTTAACCAGAACGTGGTAATAGTAATACTTACATGTAAATATTATATTATCTGGAGCTTTGTCTGCTGGGACTATGACGGATTTACTCTGGAGATTTGCTAGACCTTTTAGCGAAGTGAGGCTCACATCACAAGACTCTATTCGTCATCTACTTAAGGTGGTTCAGGACTCAAAACTGTGTCCGGTGACCTACCATTATATTTTAACAGCTGATACCTGGAGTGTTGTCCAGTAAAATAACGTTGAAAAACATTGGGGTCTTCGATCTAGATTTTTTTGTATACGCGTCCGAACACCACCATGTCAGTAGATTCAGTATCATTTTGCCAATGTAAAGCCACACGAATACCACAATGTTTGAAACTTTTTCTAAGTAAAGAAAACAGGTGGCTTTATGATTATAACAATTTTGCTATCGTGAATATGTCATTATATACAAATTTCAAATATAATCAAGTTTTTGAACTGTAAGAATCATATGTTACGAATACAAAATCAATTTTATAAGAAAAGTTTGCCAGGTGACCTATTTTAACTTTTTTAGTAGTGATTCTCCTACATTTCATCGTTTATTTATTGAAATAAAAACATGGTGCTTTCGTTCTACTTTTTTGTGCAGGGCTCTGAACTTCCATATCCCCATTATCTTCAAAGATCTGTGACGTCAATTGTCTCCCTTTGCTGACCTCTTTTGTGTCGGTGGTGGAAAATGACATTACGCTCTACGACCATGATGTCGCAACATTGTTTGAATCTTGAGCCCCCTTGACACAGAATGTCTTCTCACAGGTTAAAGCCTCTCGGTATATGGCTTTAAACTTCCAATAATTCGTAGTGTTCAACAATCCTATTGACATACAACAAATACAGGCATGGAGAAGAAGAATATTTCCGCGAAATACGACTCGTTTCATGCGAACTTTCCAGCATGAGGTGAACAAACCCTAAGGCTACCTGTTCGTGGATTTGAAACCTCATACCTCGGAAGAGAGCAGATTGACCACCGATGTAATCCCACGAAATAAACGCGCACAAGATTGATCCTGGAATAACATGAACCCGTTGTAGCCCTATCAACTTGATGAGGTAACTACAAGAATTACTAATTCAGCTGGCGATCCTCCTCTCCCGTGCTCCATGTAGCCCAAACTAGGAACCCAGAATTGTACTCTCCTATGCCATATGAGGAGTCTAAGAAGATCGATCACGATGCTCAGGCGGAGGATGGATTATTTTCGAACACTCGACAGCAAAAACAATTTTCAACGAGGAAAAGACCAACTTACTTGACAGCAGTAAAAGAGAATAGCATAGAAGATGCCTGTCTGCGAAGACAGCGTATATCCTGTCAAAATAGGCCAATCCACTAATACGTCCAAGCGCATCAGATATAATTTCTGGAAATAATTGTTCGATAAGCCCATATCAGAGTAATATTGTAAAGATATTGGAGAAAGAAACCACCAGTATTTGGAACAAGGCTATGGTGAAAATGAAATGCGTGAAATGGCTAACGTAGAACATATCCCAATGATGGAAAGACAGTGCGCTAAATGCATTACGATCAAGCGATGAAATAGCACATGCTGCTAAATGATCATATTCATCAGGAAATCAACGAGGCTCTACCAAAATACAAGCGTCTAGTTCGTCATTCAATATTCAGCCGTCGACCACTAAAGAATTTCCGCGTCCAAACTATATACGATATGGGCTATGATGCTGCTTTCAGGAGGACTGTTAAAATACGGAAATGTTTATTCAATAAGTTGACTACCTGTGATAATATATGTACATCTGTAAACGAAGAAACGGTGAAGTAGATGACTCAGGGACGACTGGCTGTGCGAACGAACAATCCGACATTGCCCCCCCCCCCTGTGAAAAGTTATTAGAAGTTACTGTGGAATGATCCTATAGTAATTAATGAATTACACGTAAATCACTAGTAGTACAACACATGTACAGCGTTGCCATTCCTAATAAAATGATTAACATTGTAGCTTCTTCCTTTTAAGCCTTTAAGCATTTCAAACTCTTTTTTTGTATATCCGATAGTGCGAGTTTCATTCTTCTAATCCCTACTATTTCACAGATATGGAGACTTTATCAGAATCTGTCTAATTTATATTATGACGTCACTTTGATGACTTCGTGGAAATCAAATTATGCGACTCTCTCGGAGGCATGTAAAAGTGCAAGTTTCACCACTATAATCATTCCCTTTCTAGAGATATGAATATTTTTTTCAAAATCCGTCTAGTTCATATTATGACGTCACTATGACGTTATCATGGCGATCGAGCAATGCGCCTCTCTCTGGGGTATCCAACGACAGAAGTTTAATCAATTTACATGTACAAGTACAGATTCTAACTAAACACCTCAACAAAAGTAAGTTCCCCCCTAAACATTAGCTAATATTTTCTAAGATAGTTATGCGATTGTAACGAGATTTCTCACAGAGCATCAGTTTGACCAGCGCAATAATCAATGAAAACGATTACCCTGTAGGTGGTGCTATGCCTGAATGAGCATGAATTCAATGCAAGACGGTAGTTTGTCAAAGAAAGATTTTATTCAATCATGAACAAATCGTAACAGGTAGAGCAAAGACTGTGTTATCCAATCAGACGATTTCACCAGAGCAACAATCGGTGAAAATGATTACTCTGTAGGTGGTGCTATGCGTAAATGAGCATGCATTGAATGCAAGACGGTAGCATTTCCATAAATTGCAAAACAGATTATTAAAGACAGATTTTATTCAGTAACGACCAAATTCTAACCAGTAGAGCAAAGACAGTCCTATTCAATCACACGGTTTCACCCAGAGCATCAATCGGTGAAAATGTTTACCCTCTACGTGGTGCTATGCCTGAATGAGCATGCATTGAATGCAAGACGGTAGCATTTCCATAAATTGCAAAGCATATTATTAAAGACAGATTTTATTCAATAACGAACAAATCTTTGCTGCTCTGGTCAAACCGTGTGCTTGGATAGCACTGTCTTTGCTTTACTGGGGTCGGATGTGGCGAAATAGCCCCCAGGCCTGGACAGATCCCAAAAATCCCAGGATAACTAGGGTTAATTAGGATGCACACACACCATTGAGCCGCCAGACGCTCTACCAGAACATGCAAACAATTCCAAGAGTGTCGATTCAACGAAGTCACAGTGACGTCTGAAATGAAAAAAGGCATTTTTGGCCGATTTTTCGGTCACATTCTTCGATTTTTTTATTTTTGTATTTTCCTTGCAAAACCTGCATTAGTAAATAATAGTCCGATGTGAAATGAAAACATTTTTACCCACTTTTCCGCGAGGAAAAGCAGAAAGTTTGAAGAAAAATGACGAAAACCTCAGCTTTCTGGTACGTCACATGGCCGCCATCTTGGATTTACCCATGCCCCTCTGTTCTGGGGGTATGCAAATACGTTTAAAATGACCCAAATATGACGAACTAAAAATTCTGCTTTCATTTTGTTGTCGCTCCGGAGATAGGAGAGAAAGTTTGGTAGGAGGAGGCCATAATGGCTCTCCAGGTCTGACAGGGTTAAGGCATAGCACAACCTACACGGTAATCATATTCACCGATTGCTGCTCTGGTCAAACTGTATGATTGGATAGGACTGTCTTGCTCTACCGGTTACGATTTGTTCGTTATTGAATAAAATCTGTCTTTGATAATCTGTTTTGCAATTTATGGAAATGCTACTGTCTTACATTCAATGCATGCTCATTCAGGCATAGCACCACCTATAGGGTAATCATTTCCACCGACTGTTGCTCTGGTCAAACCGTGCGATTAGATAACACAGTCTTTGCTCTACCTGTTAGGATTTGTTCGTGATTGAATAAAATCTGCCTTTGATAATCTGTTTTGCAACTTTTGAAATGCGACCGTCTTGCATTGAATTCATGCTCATTCAGGCATAGCATCACCTACAGGGTAATCATTTTCACTGATTGTTGCGCTGGTCAAACTGATGCTCTGTGAGAAATCTCGTTACAATCTCATAACTATCTTAGACAATATTAGCCAATGTTTAGGGAGGAACTTACTTTTGTTGAGGTGTTTATTTGCGTAGTATATTTGAATAAATATCAAATTTGTGAGGAAAGAACTCCATTGTCCCAGCCTGGGCGCATAACCTGAGGGCATAGTTTGAAGGCATAGCCTAAGAGAATAGCCTGGGGGCATAGTCTGAGGGAATACCCTGAGAACATAGCCTGGAGGCATCGCCTAGGGACATAGTCTGGGGCATTGATGACAATTAAAACGTACTAAATAAGTGACACCCGTGCTCGAACTCTCATTTTACTATCTATGTTTAATTAATTCGCGATGGAAAATTAACTATGTCTAGGAAAAAGATTGTACTCTTATAAATTGCATGTATACAAAGTCATTGCCAGTGATGATTGTTGCTACTTTGAATGTCGTGAGAATATAAAGTGACAGTGAACCATGAAGCTTCACCCCTTCAGGAATATGTGAGCTCACATCTGATTTCTCTTGTTGTCCCCCGCCGCAACGCGGCCGGGGGACTTTAAAATGGTTCTTGCTTCTATGTGTCCGTGCATGTCCGTGGATGTCCGCGCATGTCTGTTCGAATGATTACTTCCTAACGCTTTGTTGGATTCTTCCGAAATTCGGCATACGCATTCCTTGCGACAAGACGCCAGTCGGTATCGCATTTCAGCAACATCTGCTTGAAGGTGGCGCCACTGGGTCAAAATGGTTCTTGATTCTATGTGTCCGTGCATGTCCGTGGATGTCCGTGCATGTCTGTTCGAATGATTACTTCCTAACGCTTTGTTGGATTCTTCCGAAATTCGGCATATGCATTCCTTGCGACAAGACGCCAACTGGTCGGTATCGCATTTCAGCAACATCTGCCTGAAGGTGGCGCCACTGGGTCAAAATGAATCTTGCTTCTTTGTGTCCGTGGATGTCCGTTACAAGCGATAACTTCCAAACGCTTTCTTGGATTCTTCCGATATTTAGCACACGCATTCCTTATGAGAAGACGCGGTTGCATGCTGGATTTAAGTAACATTTTCCTGAAGGTGGCGCCACTGAGTTTCGCTTCTTCATGTCCGTTCCAGTTAAAATGGGTCTTGCTCTCTTTGTGTCTGTGTCCTTCACAGGCGATAACTTCCAAAAGATTTGTCGGATTCCTTCGAAATTTAGCATATACATTCCTTGTGACCAGACATGGGTTGGTATTGCGTTTCAGCAAGATCCACCTGAAGGTGGCGCCACTGGGTCTTGTTCCAATCTTCTGTTCATGTCCGTGGTTTCCATTCAAATTCTTCACAAGCGATAATTTCCAAATGCTTTGTCTAATAATTAGGCATCCCTAAATGCGTTTGTCATTTGGTCTTCTTTGTTCCGCTTCTCGCTGTTAGTTTTGAATTTCATGTCGCTTTAAATGGAGGACACCATTTTCTTAAATTTGCTGTCCAGTCCTATTCCACATCATATGCTTTACACTAAAGCTTTTGCAGGAACCATATTTTTTTTCAGAAGTATAATATGAAATAACTGACGGGGGAAGTACCGAACCCGTGTTAGTTTTGAATTTTGTGTCGCCTTAAATGAAGGACATTTCCTTCAACTTTGCTATGAAATCATTCTATTCCACATCATATGATTTACCCTAAAGCTTTTGCATGAACCATATTATATTTCAGAAGTATATTATGAAATAACTGGCGGGGAAATCCCCGCAGTACCGAACCCCTGGTTTTTGAATTTCGGGTCATCTTAAATTTCTTCAATTTTGCTATCAAATAATTGTATCTCGCATCATATGATTTACCCTAAAGCTTCTGCAGGAACCATTTGTGTCCACAGTGTAACTTACTATATTAATTACAACTGAGTTCCTTAAGTTTGGATGCACACTGTGCATATGATCAATTTCCTGAATTGAATTGAATTCCACCTTGTGGTTTTTCGGACTGTGATAGATGATGGCATGTGGTTGTTTCATGTACAAGGAGCTTTCTATGGCTTTCATGTCAGCACACCTACCACTACCCTCTAGAAGAGCATGTCCCCATCCCCAGGTCGCCGAGCCGCACCCTCTATCTCCCAAACTAGCCCTCACCCGACCCTCATATATTGTGTTTGAGCATATATATCTCCAATATATCTTGGCAGAAGCTGAAATTTGTGTGTTGTCTGCAATATTGGGATAATATTGGGATAATTGCAACCCCAAAAGGTTTCAATTTATCAGGCACAGATCCATGTTTTTGTATTTGGTAAATGGATCCCTTGTCTATAGATTTTTGCTTGGAATTGTTTTTCGTGCCAATCCGCTTCTGGGTGGCGCCACCTTGGGCCAAGTTAAATTGCATCTCCAGACAATCACTTTTGAAAACCTTAAGGTTTCTTTCCAAATTTGGTGTGGTGGTACCTTGTCTCAAGATCAAGGTCTGGAATGCATTCTTTCCAAGTTTGATAAATATGTACCTTACCTGAAGGTTTCACTTAGTATTGTTTTTCTTGTCGATCTGCTCATAGGTGGCGCCACCTGTAGGCCAAGTTAACATTTTCTATTTCCAATGTCAAGGGATCTTGCCTCAAGATCTCGGTTGGGATTATTTTTTATGCCTATCTGCCTACACATGGCGCTACCTGAGGGCCAAGGTAAAATTGCATTTCCGGACAGTAACTGTTGGACCTTAATGGATTCTTTTAAATTTGGTATGTGGGTACCTACCCTCAAGTTACCTTATGGGGCCATGTTAATGATGTTTTCCCTAAGTTTTACGTTTTTACTTTCTTCACAAATAATGAATGTTTCCTTTTAAAAGGCATGCCTCCAATCGTATTTGATCGACTGTATCTAGTTGCATATGCATTCCTTGTGACAAGATGTTGATTGGTATTGCGTTTCAGAAAGATCTGCCTGTATGTGGCGCCACTAGTGTTCTTTCCGTTCTTTTGTGCTGCAAGCAATAACTTTGAAACGCTTTGAAATATTGCTCGAAATTTGGTTTCCGGGCAATAACTTGAGAACTGCTCATCAAATTCTTCCCAAATTAGGCATGCATATACATTGTACCTTGCCATGAGATGTTGTTTGGGAGTGCGTTATCCACTTCTGCTCAGAAAGTGACGCCACCTGATGACAAAATCTGAAATTTGTTTTTGGCCAATAACTTGAGAACTGCATGCTCATCGGATTCTTCTCAAATTTAGCATGCATGTACCATGCCAGGAGATGTTGCATGGGATTGCCGTTCACTCACTTGCACTTACAGGTGGCGCCACCTGGTGGCAAAATCCCAAATTTGTCTGCGGGTAATACGTACCATGACCTAAGATGTCGCTTGAGATTGCATTTCGTCCACTTGCGCCTATAGGTGGCGCCACCAGGTGTTAAAATCAAAATTTGTTTTCAGCTATTAACTTGAGAACTGCTCATCGGAATCTCCTCAAATTTAGCATGCATGTATCATGCCAGGAGATGTTGTGTGGGATTGCGTTTCGCTCACTTTTACTTACAGGTGGTGCCACTTGGTGGCGAAATACCAGATTTGTTTCCGGGTAATAACTTGAGAACCGCTCGTCAGATTCTTCTTAAATCTGGTATGAATATATCATGACATATGATGTCGCTTGGGATTGCATTTCGCCCACTTGTGCTTACAGGTAGCACCACCTCGTGTCAAATCTAAATTTGATTTCGCTCATCAGATTTTTCTCCAATTTGGTATGCAGATACCATGCCATGATATGTCCCTTGAGATTGTATTTCACCTGCTTCTGCACACTGGTGGCGACACCTGGTGGAAAAATCTGAAATTTGTTTCTGGCAATAATTTGACAACTGCTCATCGGATTTTTTTTTGGAGATTGAAGTCTTATTTTAAAAATCTTTACAATGGGACGGAGTTACCAATCGGTCGTAAAGGCAGGTTGCTGTTGTTGTCGTAGTTCTGAGACCGTTCATTCTTCACAGATTTGAATTATAAACGGTACGTATTTCGTTGATTCGGAATTGACCTCTCTACAGCGGCATTATTTTACAATGCTGGTCAGTTAACCTTTATCGCAAATCATTAGATATTTTCTTCGACCATTAATATCATTCTATCACTCAAATAATATTGAAATTGCTGCTTAAACTCTCCTTATTTCGCGTAGATTCGACACTGGAAAAATCGCATGTGTTTTTCGACCTGGTGTCAATTTGTCATTGCACAGTACCGGAAGTATTACATTGCCCAATTGACCGGTGAAGAAACAATGCAGGTTAGTTGTTTGACACTCATTTGAGTCCACGGAAACAGACGTTCAGATAAACCGAAAAATGATTTATACAGATTATTTATTTCAAGGAATATCAGGCATTAATTAGGAAAGTGATCCGCAACTCCCCCTGATTCGGAACTCACAAAACCACTGTAATATGCCTTGAGATGTCACTTGGGGTCGCCTCTCGGTTACATAATTTCCATGCTTCATTGCATGGAAGCTAATTTACAGAAGCAAAAAAATGTTCAGTCAACCGTTCTGAGTTGATTTTAAAACTTGGGAAGGCAGACAGACCCTTCCGCATCCAACGCCTATGAAATATAGCAGTTGCCTCCCTCATGTATATCCCCTCGAGACCAACAATGCTAAAAAATATTGCTGCCATTTCGGCGGGGGACTTAGCATCCTCTGGCTGCTTGTTGTTTTTGAAACGAGTTTCTTCCTAAAGTTATACACAAAAAAGGAGACTAAATGTGCAGATATATCGGCAGATCTGGACAATAGATTCTGTTCGTGTGATATTATGCTTATTTGGATTTTAGTGCCAGTAATGTGGTATGAATAAGCTATCATACGGGGGTTACTGTGTTATCAAATTCTATTTCATTACTATAGATGTTTATTAAACAACGTTGAATATAAATAAGATCGGGCAGAATTATATTCTTTCAAGCAAGGTTTCCAGCGGAATCTAGGAATATCCGTTTCTATTTTGATGGGCATATTTGTTAAATAATGGCAGAATAGATTTAGGTACCATCTGTTTATAAAAAAAGATACACACCGAATTTCCTCTTCGACCAGAGTAAAAAGCTACGTTTTGAAAATGCAAAGAATGCTCTATTGGGGAGGAATAGTCGTGTTGCGCAAAAGATAAGTTTGTTCTGCTTTGAAGTTCTTTCCTTCCCCCTACTCTGCATTCTGTATTATAAATTGCATCCCGAAATGCGCATGATGAATTTAGCTTCCTGTTACACAAGGTATTTTCGTGCTCGGAAACAGGAATGGCTATATAGCATTTTGATAGAGTAAACACAGAGAATAGTGATGAAAGAATGTTAGCTCTTGGCGCGACCTCTCACTCATGTGGTGCAACCGATTACATGGGCGAGACTATAAATAGAGATATTATCGGACCCGACATTCAAGAGCCAGTCATAGTATTCTTCGTCACTCAGGAAGGATCTTTCGTCTTCATCAAACCTGGCCACCAAAATCATAATCGGCATAGAAAAAATAAACTAAATACAAGTAAAATTTTCGCGTAAGAAAGAATTATTAGTGTTCAGAGATTACATCAAGACATCGTAGATACGTCTGTCGAGCTGCCAAGTGTAAACTGTTCTTTCGATGCCAAAGATTAGCTAGAAAATGGATAGAGAGGTACAAGATAGGAAATAATTGTAACAGGGGGAGGGGGGCGGGGAAGCTGCAGCATGTCACAGTTTGCAGAGGGTGAGCGCCGGCGCTCACCCCTCAGTTTCAGTGAAAGCTAAGGTTTTTTGTATGTGTTTTGGTGTGTTTGGTCAAGCTAGACACAACCATTGCGACATATACGCCGGGGGGACTATGTTTCCTTATTTTGGTCATAATATGACCAGATAGCTGGGGGTTTATTATCGGCCGCGCAGAAACGTCGAAGGGTTTCATGGAGCGGTGTCTTTTGCAATGGTGGGTCACGTGCCTATGGTGTGGGCAATGAAGGATGACGTGGCTGTGTTGTTCGAAGTGCCGTGTTTCGCTGATTCTTCTCGCGTTATTCGTAATAAAGAATCATAACTGTTTAATATACTAATGTGCATGGAATTTGCATTTGCGTTGTTGGACGATTAGCTGATTTATAGAAGTTGAAAATCAAGCTAAACTACAGTCGTATTATTTCTTTTTGTGTTCATACTGTTCTCTCCAAACGCGTCGGCGCCCTCCCACCCTCTGCTGAAATACTAATTTCTTAGCATATTTCGAATTTTGGATTGAAAAATGACTGAGAAAACGACCAAACGTCTTTCTGTTTTTGCTACCGAAAATTATCAAATGAATTTACTTCCAAATAGCGAAAAAAATCACAAAAAGCAGTCGCAAAATGCAGTTGATTATAGAGTGATGATATGTTATTTTATATTCTGGTACCGGAAATCGACCAGAATGCGTCTACAGCCATCTAGGAGCGCGGAGCTTCCTGGGCTCTCGCCATGACGTAAAGGTCGTTTTTGTGTTAAACGCCTGTTTGATCAACCTCCAAACAGAGTTATCTCCCCTCTGTCAGTCGATCGACCCTGCCGTCATTGTGTATGAGCATTAATTGATTCCGAAGAGAAAACAAATATTGCTGATTTGTTTTCAAACAAACGACCGTTAGCTTTGACGTTGTGTTGTTGTTGTTGTAAAGAGATGAACACTTATTTAATTACCGGTAGTCACTGATTGCTTGTTTTCTTTTGTTTGCCGAATCCCCCAAATGCGCTGCAGTTGATTAATTCGGGTTAATTCAAGCTGTTGCGATACGGAGCAGTTCGGATAAACTCGCACCTTTTATCTCCGCCAAAGGCTATGGCTTGGTGAAGACTCACTGTGCGGAGAATGCCAGGGCGTTTTTTCGCCCTGGTTGGAGGTTGCTGTTTGGTATGTGTTAATTATAACCAGTCAATGGACTCCGGCATGAGGGGTGATTTTTTGCAATATCAATGCATGCTTATGCGACACGAACGTGTAAATAGAACCATAAATCTGCATACATTATAGATTTAGTTCTCAGAAAACGCTTAGAATGCATCTCCGGCGATCTAGGACCCCGGAGCTTCCAAGGCCCAGGCGGCCTCGGGACCCTCGCCTAAAGTGTTATGATAATCGAGCCTCCACCCCAATTTTTGGGAGCTTCCACCGCCCCTGTACAACATAGATATCTTACTGGATCATTCAGTCGAATTGCACTTGTATGTCTGCTGAGGTCACTATGTCGCCTTCCTATTATATAATTCAACTATTCGAAAGCGTTACGGTCAGTTCAAATTTTCAAATAGAAAACCAGCATTATCATTGGCTTGTGGAGAAAATCGGAAGAACATCCAACCAATCAAAGAGGTTCTGTGAAATACACGACTTGCTGGTCGTCTGAAAGTGGCAAAAATGAAGAGTTATTGCCCCTTTTCAGGAGCATGATTCGGATACAGCAATGCCTTCAACATGGGCCTTCGGAAAATCACCGTCATAAGTCTGTTTATAGACTGTGTCAGAAGCTGACAAGGACCTGAAATATCACTGAACTGTTCTAGAGTGAAAGGAGTCCAAAGAAATCTAGCAAAAGATTCATTGAAATAACTTTTTTCGGCAATATTCAGTCCGTGTCTATACTTACAACATGCGTGAAGTAAAAGTTTACTCGTGGTTCGCATTGCACTATGAGAAGGAAACATGGCAGTTCTTGCCATTTTTAGACAACCGAGCAGCGTTTATATGAGAGCAGCATTATTCTCATCGACATGAAATGTTAGCTGGATAGTACAGCGGTATGTGTTATGTCAGGTTATTATTGAGAAACAAGATAACTATGGCCTATTTTGAAACCTTCAAATTTCGAAAGTCCGCATGAATGGCTATCATAAGTGTAGCGACCGGAGCACAGACCGGGGGCGGGAGGTGGTTTCAGAGGTGGGGTGTCTAAATATTGGGTCTTTACCAACAATAACGCATAGTTTGAAATTTGCGATCCTATATTTGAACTCCCCACCCCTATCGCAACCTACTATACATCCAAATGTTTAACCATCAATGCTAGTCAATAAAATGGATACCTCCACACCCGGCCACACACACACACACACAAAGAAAAAAAGGTAGATTTAACTCACCAGATTCTTTTTCCTCGGGACAAAGAAGCTTCAAGACGTTTATATTATTAAGACGGTGCTCCTTAGTAATCAACCAACTGCACAATAGTTCTGTAACCGCGTGTTTTAGCCACATAGACCCTCCTATGTCAGTGAAAATGTTTTTTCTTCTAAAGGACAAGTTTGGGTCTGTTAACATACATTCACTTCCGTAATCATGACGATTAAGAAGAAAGCTAATGGATGTTGGCGGAAATAAAATGAAGCATTAAACAGAGGATGTACCGAAGCATTCACAGAGAACCTGAAATCAGCGTGAATAGTGACATGTACATCGTGTGCTATTAGAACGAGTTCCACAAGACGGATACGATAAATCAGTCTCGACGCCGTCTATCATTCATCTCAATATCCCAGACTTCATCTACAAATAAATTGGTTCGGTTAGTCATAAACTTGTGCCGGTTTGAGCTATAATTTTCCAGCGCATAACGGATTTAGCGATATTCTAGCCTGGCCTGTAAATAACTAATGCATTTGCTTGAAAACAGTTTTTCCGAACTGTCGCAAGAGGAATCATCATGTACTGTTTAAAGGTCAAGCTCTTTAGGGACAGAAGTTACATATACGCAATAAATAAATGTACAGTGGGCTGTCTAAACAGCATTGTACACACGCAACTTTCTCATCAAATGGGATAATTTCGGCGCATTTTCACACCTTTTCCAGAAAACGGCTCCTCGATATCGCATGCGTGCTGAGACGTTGACGTTACTGTCTGGTTTGAAGCGCAGTGATATCACTCTATTAGTGGAGTGGTTGTTTTGTCTCGCCGATGACTTGGAAATTCATTTGAAGTACAAATATTTCATTAAGAACATCATAACGCCAACTCTGGTGTAGAATGCAAAAACTGTCCGTCTTCCATCTAATCATCTGGCTAAGAATTTTTTTTTTGATTTGCAACTGATTTTGAAACATAACCATAAAAAAAACATATAAATATTATTTAACTTTTTCTTTTATGCTTACTATTTGAAGATAACCATAATGTCAATCAAAATTTATCGAATTGGATGGATGTTGCTGTGAAATTTCTCGCTTGGAAATCCTCGTCTGTCAACTTATCATTTTATACTGTTAGAATTACTGGACCACGTATGTGGAACAATTTGCCGCCTCCACTTATTATAAAATGCATTGAATTTGCTTCTTTATTCAAATTGATAATTAAACCCTATCTTCTCCAACACTAACCTATTTTCGCAGTACAATTATTTCTGATGTCTTCATCATATCAAACTATATCTATTTTATCCAATGCCATGTCTAATGTGTAACTTGTATATGATTTGGGATGGAACAATCCCTCTGGGGTTTTATTCCCGCCAATTGACCTGACTCGGCGACGCCACTTGTAACAGTCATAACATGTATTTGTTGGCTTATTGTGGAAATATAACACGGCAATAGAATTTTCCAAGCTCAGAAAACGGTGCATTGTGGTGCTACCTCTTCATACCCAAAATCAGGGTTGTTGTGCTCCACCTATGTGGCTTCTTTGCAACCCCACCACCGTTTTTGATCACGTAACAGCAAGACCACACATGCAACACATGTCGTTCGACAAACGTTAAGCGGAAGTACTTGATCAGATCATGTGACGTAAGTGGTATATAGAAAATATATTTCTGACAAAATTACGTCACGCAATATATCTGCAATCAGATACTTGGTACTCAAAATAAATCAGTTATCAAAATAGATATCTGTAACTCTAGAACAAATGTCAGTTTGTTCGACAAACCCCGACTGAGTTCATCTCTGCATATTTTCTGTAGCATGGTCAAAGTGAACAACTCTGACCGTCCAACTGTCAACGTAACGCTCGCACATACATATTTTCCCAACATTGAACTATATGTGTAAGAGTATGAACTTATGAAGAAAACGGACGAAGTGTAATTCATGTTTTATTGAACAGTTGATTACATAACAGTTCTACATATTATATACAATAGTAGCATAGAAAAGACGAATCCATTAGCATGCGTGTGGACGCGGAAAGCGGAGGAGAAAAATGTGGGTTGTAAATGCAGGTGGTATAACCCTTGAAGTCCGTTCGCGTGACTGGTGGGTGGATGTGACATAGGAGTTAGAATATAGCCAGATATCTCACAAAAATATACGAAAAACGGACCTCACACCCAGTCGAATGGTCTAGGTGAGCTATCCGTTAATCTGACTTAAAACAGACCCAGAAACCGATTCTCTGGTTGGGTGAAACCACGATGTCTCTCACTCATGGCGATCCACTTCCGGTAGCGCTTGCGCAGTCAATTGATCAGAGCAGACCGCGTCAAGTCCAGACCTGCTGGAGTCGCATCCGAGCGACTCGGCGTCATGCGTAGAACCATGTTCAGCTTTATGGATCAGTGTTTAGAGGTGGATGTTTCCCCCATCCAAGTGCGCATCTGGGCGACGTTGCGCTTCCTCTACTACTTATGGCTGTTATTTTTATTAGCAGACATTCGTAGCCACAGCTGCCAGATGTGGAGAATATCATTCGAAGGAACTTTTTACCCTTGCAACAATTTGGTATGCATATATGTGCATTCATGTCTAAGTTCATTAATAGTATGTCTAGGTTCATTAATAGTATCTGTGTTCAAGAAAACTAATCGTAGATATATTAATGTCGGAAGCCATAAAGCATTCTTTAGCTCTACTACATGCAAGAGATATCATTCATGGGATGTTTCTTTGTTTATAGAGTTGCTTGAATTTCTCATTACAAATATCCATGTGAAATTTGGCAAAACAATATATCAGCAGCATATAGGTATTCCAATGGGTACTAATTGTGCACCCCTGTTGGCTGACCTGTATCTGTTCTCTTATGAGTATGACTATATGCAGGCGCTTTCAAAAACCGATCCATTCAAAGCCCGTTCCTTCTCATTCACCAAACGCTATATAGACGATCTTCTCGCTGTGGATAAATGACGCAGTGAAGGATATATATCCGCCTTCACTGTATTTGAAGAAAACTACAGATAGCCTACAGGCACATCATATTTAGATCTATATCTCTATAAAAATGAAGCGGGCATTCTCTCTCGTCGACTTTATGACAAAAGAGAGGATTACAATTTCGAAATCGTAAACTATCCCTTTCTGGATAGTAATATTCCAATGGGACCTGCATATGGCGTATATATATCTCGCCTAGTAGCATTTGCTAGATCCTGTGGTAAATGTGACGATTTTAATCAACGTCACAAAATATTGCTGCAGAAACTTATAAAACAGGGCTATTCCAACAAGTGCCTCCACTCAAAGTTTCTCAAGTTTGGCGATACATATCGCATGCTGATAGCAAAATACGAGCGTAGCGTGCAAGATCTATGACGTTACGTCTTCGTAACTTGTGTCTAATTCCGCTTAACCCGGTGCTAGGGGCCGTATGAACCCATGTACTTCAAGATCCTCATGGTGTTCATATGAACAACCACAGTCAAAGCGTGACTGAGATACATCATACTCCAGATGACGACTTTACAACGATTATTATGGATTTAGAATACTGATCAGCGACACTGATTTTATATTTTTGGAACATCATGATGTCTTGTCGGCATCATTGAAAACTGTTGACCGCTTCTCTGTTGCAGCAAACTAGCCTATGTTTATGTATGCTATGATCGTCCTTTTGAATTTGGTGCTAATACGGTTATATGGAATATATCTTTGGATTATGGACGCGGATATTCTTTAATGGACGACGGCTGAATTATGAATGACGGACTAGACGCTTGTAATTTAAACCCGTGTATGCCTGGATTCTGCCGGTGGACAAGTTGTCCCCCAGGCCGGACCCCTGCACATCCCTACACTTATAATGAAATTAATAAAAGAAAATAATTGTAAGACAGATTCCAGGAATCTCAGTGCAGGTTCTTCGGCCGAGTCTCTAACAGTTCGAAATGCACTAAGACCTTTTCAATCCAAATGACAGATATATTTCTGACAGCAAAGCAACGTGACGACATCAAACCTTGTAATATTGCGCTTGATGATTGTTTAGCACCGAATCCTACATGTAATAATTTCAAGGTTTCCAATTGTGGACACCCTGCATGTCTTACGTGCCCACTCTTTAATACTTCAGCTTCATTTTGTTCCGCGTTAACTGGTAACTCATATTCTGTTAACTCGTATGTTGATCTTAGTTGTTCTACTACAAACTGTATTTATTTAGTTTCCCGTAAGAAGTGTGGTCAACAGTATGTTGGCAAGACCACCCAAAGACTCCATCTTAGGGTGAACGGTCACAGAAAATCAGTTAGGAAAAAGCAATTGCTTATATGTAAGCATATTTCTGGACCCGAACATGGCTGGGAAACTTTAGTATTCAGATCATAGACGTCGTCTATCCATCTACCGATGATTCCCCCTTTGGATTTGAGAGAAAAATCCGAGAGCGGGAATTATTCTGGATGCTAGAACTTGGGTCAGTGTTTCTGTATGCTTTGAATGATAATGTCAGTGGGTTCGGCAATGCTACAAACCGCCGTTCAAATATATCCAAAATCACCCAGCTATTTAAACCCCATCAACGGAGACATCGCAGCCATAGTTGGCGATAGTTTAATAGTTCGATGATTCACGTTCATATCACTTTAAATTACCTAGTGAGTTTAACTAGCAAACCCAATAGTATACATAGCTTATGTACAGTTCTGTATGCGTTACCTCTGAGAGCTTTATATCATATAGCCAGAGATATACGATAATCTGCGTCTTCAGGACATGTAATATCACCCAAAATCACTAAAGTATGTCAAGATATAGCGTATTTTCGGTTGTATCGTCCAGTGAACATAATCGAAGCATCTCAAGATCGGCTTTTCTTGAAACTCAACTACTTAGATAAAGAAATAGACATTATTAATTTACCTCGAATCCTGAATGATCCAGAGGTACGCAATCTATAACCACAAAAATATTCAATTACTCTAATGCTGTCAAGGAGTTTGACTGGAACTTATACACGTCAGGAGGCTATAGTTGTGATTGTGAATCGTCGAACTTTATCTATACACCATGCAAAAATGTTGTGACTGGTGACCTTGATGTGGTGAGTGATAAGGACCTAAAATTATTCCTGATGAAAGGACCTAAATATAGGGAGCCGAGAAGAAGATCATCCTGTCTGCATTGGAACAGTACGTTATTGATTGGTCTAAGCGAGAAAAAGTTGAACCTACAGTACACGATGATTGGCTGGACCTCACCAAGAGCAATGTCGTTGAAACAATCCACCATATTAACAGAAGTACTCTTCCCCAAGCAAAACAAATACGGAGAAACCTCTATTCGCAAGAATTAATAGCAAATCTCCAGAGTAAATTCGTCATAGTCCCACCAGACAAAGCTCCAAATAATATAATATTCATATGTAAATATTATTACCAGGTGCTGGTTAAAGAATTGACTGTAGACATATCATCATCAAATACGTTTATTTACTCTCAAATTGCATTTACTCTGGAAGATTTATTTAACAATCACAAAACGTTTCTCATGGAAAGAGGTATTTGTCTTCCAACCAATATACCTAAAGTATACTGGACTCCCAAAATGCATAAATCACCATACAAAGCTAGATTCATAGCTAGTTCTAGAAGCTGCACCACCAAGCTTCTTTCAACCCTATTGACGAGGGCCATTCAGGAGGTAAAAGCATTTTGGGAAAGGTATTGCGCCACTATTTCTAAGAACTCTGGCGTTGAATGTATGTGGACTCAAAATGTCTTACGGAAGAACTTGATGCTAAAGGTCACATGCCGTACACACATGTATCCACATGGGATTTCTCGACTCTCTATACTACAATCCCTCATCAGGACCTTATTTATCGTCTAATCGTTAATAGTATCTGTGTTCAAGAAAACTGATCGTAGATATATTAATGTCGGAAGCCATAATGCATTCTTTAGCTCTACTACATACAAAATATATCATTCATGGGATGTTTCTTCGTTTATAGAGTTGCTTGAATTTCTCATTAAAAATATATATGTGAAATTTGGCAACAAAATATATCAGCAGCATATAGGTATTGCAATGGGTACTAATTGTGCACCCCTGTTGGTTGACCTGTATCTGTTCTCTTATGAGCATGACTATATGCAGGCGCTTTCAAAAACCGATCCATTCAAAGCCCGTTCCTTCTCATTCACCAAACGCTATACAGATGATCTTCTCGCTGTGGATAATCGCTATATAAATGACGCAGTGAAGGATATATATCCACCTTCACTGGATTTGAAGGAAACTACCGATAGCCCTACAGGCACATCATATTTAGATCTATATCTCTATAAAAATGAAGCGGGCATTCTCTTTCGTCGACTTTATGACAAAAGAGATGTTTACAATTTCGACATCGTAAATTATCCCTTTCTGGATAGTAATATTCCAGTGGGACCTGCATATGGCGTATACATATCTCGCCTAGTATCATTTGCTACATCCTGTGTTAAATGTGACGATTTAATCAACGTCACAAAACATTGCTGCAGAAACCTATAAAACAGGGCTATTCCAACAAGCGCCTCCACTCAAAATTTCTCGAATTTGGCGATACATATCGCATGCTGATAGCAAAATAACAGCGTAGCGTGCAAGATCTATGGCGTTACGTTTCGTAACTTGTGTCTAATTCCGCTTAACCCGGGGCTAGGGGCCGTATGAACCCATGTACCTCAAGATCCCCATGGTGTTCATATGAACAATCACAATCAAAGCGTGACTGAGATACATCATTCTCTAGATGACGACTTTACAGCGATTATTATGGATTAAGAATACTGATCAGCAATACGGATTTTATATTTTTGAAACATCATGATGTCTGATCGGCATCATTGAAAACTGTTGACCGCTTCTCTCTTGCAGGAAACTAGCCTATGTTTATGTATACTATGATTGTCCGTTTGAATTTGGTGCTAATTACAAGCGTCTAGTCCGTCATTCATAATCCAGCCGTCGTCCATAATACTGTTATACGGAATATGGAATAGGACTTTGGATTAGGGACGCGGAGATTTTTTAACGGACGACGGCTAAATTATGAATGACGGACTAGACGCTTGTAATGTAAGAAAAACAAAACGAATCTGGCATTAATGTTGTATGTTGGAAAAGTATGGATTCAGATCTTAACATCAAGAATACCAGATTTGAATAGTGGTTTCAAGGTTATCTATTGCAAACAATTTCCTGCCGAACTTGAATGTTTTGAAAGACCAGTTATGAAATATAGCTTACGTCTGTAGTTTAAGGCTCCAGGATCCCTGAATATAGGATTTTATACACTTTATCAGTTTTTGTTCAATTAAATTGGAATATATAAACTCAACAACACGAGTTATATATATTCTGACATATATTTATTCCGAAAATTGTAATTTAGAGAATTTTTTGTTCTTCTGTTCAGTACAACTGAATTATTGGAATTTTCATGGGACGGTTTGGGAAAATTTAACCATCAATTATCCCTGTTAATAACTCCTAAAGTATTTATCAAACCAATCTGGGTAAACCAAGCTAGTATGTCAGGGTATATCTAGAAGCAACGCTATAAAAAATTCTTGCGGGCTGTTTGCGGTATTCATCGAGATCCCATAAGAATCGCGACGATTCTACCTCTTCAATTTGACATTGATTGGCGTTTGTTTCACGGATATTTACAACCATTCCATGATACGTTTTTTTACATTTCCAACCGCCCGACAAAAAAAAAGACTATTCGGGGGGAAGCAATCCTTTGAACTTTCTGTAGACAAGCGTTTACAACACTTCCGAATATGGACGCTGAAATTCTTTATTCCTTATGAACGAGGGTTGGCTAGCGGATGTTTGATCTGACATTGGTCTAAAAGCATTATGTTATTGTATGGTAAGATGCACACGGGTGAATGAACGATAAGGATTTTGAACATTGGAAATCAGGTTCCGCCGAGGTACTTAGCATATACTAAGTAAGTCTCAAAGCTCCTGAGATACGACACAGACAAAAATGTATAACAGGCCATATATTAATGTAGAGAGGCCAATGAGGCCCATTTATGCTGGCTAAATTGAGAGTTTTCAGCTGGTGCAGCTGATACAAAGAGCGTGAGAGAATTAAGAATTAAGTTTTAACGTCGAGTTCAGCAATATTTCAGTTATATAGCGAAGATCAAACAAAATTCTTAAGTATTCAAGTTAATAACCCAGCAATCCAACACATTAAAACATACACACCTTAAAACTTATACAACAAACCGATTTCTCTCAAATAACCTAATACACAGTCCTCCCTCACCTGACCAAAAATATCTTCTAAAGTATAGTTGCTCGACAAAAAGAATCTCTTACAATCGTAAAATCTATACAGTTGATGAGAATATGATTCACTGTGAGATCTTCGTAGCATGGAATATACCTTAGGACTGGCTCTCTTTTTTAGTTAATGTTCTTGAGTTAGCCGATAGAAGATAATAAAAATGAAAAAATCGTTACAAAGGTCCATATTTTGCGTAAGGGTGTATTCCAGATATTCCGAATTCACTTTTCATTTTTCACTCACATATTTTTCTCCTCCTATAGGTGGGCGGGTCTTCTCGCTGCCTGTTGCATGGAAATGAGCAAAAAAGGAAGAAAATCATCGATTCTTCAAGAAATTTATTTTTTTTCATTCAATTGCACACCTTCACAAAGTAACGGTGCCTCATATTTTGCGAAATTCCGTACTGTGAAGAACAACAATCAGACAACAAGGTAAAAATAAACTGAACCCCACATGTTAGCCTCACTTGATGTGCCTGACCGTACACAATGTTTGGAGGTTTACATGGATTAGTTTTAGCTGTTGGCAGTTCGGAACGGCTGACATCTTTGTCAAAACGGAATGATAGATTGCTCCTTGCATTTTATATAAGTATACTTAATCCATAGCCACCAAAATATTCAATTACTTCAATGCTGTCAAGAAGTTTGACTGAAACTTATACACGTCTGGAGGCTAAAGTTGTGATTGTGAATCGTCCAAATTTATATATACACCATGCTACTTTGGAAAATCTTTTTAATCGAGTAAAAGAAGATTGTATTTTAGATTATTTGAGAGAGATCGGTTTGTTGTATGAATTTTAACAAACCGATCTCTCTCAAATAATCTAAAATACAATCTTCTTTTACTCGACTAAAAAGATTTTCCAAAGTAGCTGCTCGATAAAAGCTATCTAATATTCATATGTAAATATTACTATTACCAGGTTCTGGTTAAGGCATGGAGAATAAGCATACCATCGTCGAATACGTCTACTTACTCTCAAACTCTCAAGGAGAGAGGTATTTGTCTTCCAACCACTCATAACGATATACCGAAAGTGCACTGGACTCCAAAAATGCATAAATCCAAATACAAAACCAGATTCATAGTTGGTTCTAGGAGCTGCACCGCGAAGCTTCTTTTAACTCTGTTGACGAGAGCCTTTCATGAAGTAATATCATTTTGGGAAAGGTACTGCACTACTATGAGATAGAACGGATGCGGATAGTGAAATACCCTACTGACATTTATCCACATGGGATTTCTCGACTCTCTATACTACAATCCCTCATCAGGACCTTATTGACCGTCTTAGTTCATTAATAGTATCGGTGTTCAAGAACATTGATCGCCGATATATTAATGTTAGAAGCCATTAAGCATTCTTTAGCTCTACTACATTCATGGGATGTTGCTTTGCTTTTAGAGTTGCTTGAATTTCTCATTAATAATATCTATGTGAAATTTGGCAATACAATATATCAACAGCATATAGGTATTTCAATGGGTACTAATTATGCAGCCTTTTCTCTGACCTATATCTGTTCTCTTATGAATACGACTTCATGCAGACGCTTTCAAAAACAGATGATATCAAATTCCGTTCCTTCTCGTTCACCAAACTGTATATAAACGATCATCCTGCTGTGGATGATCGCTATATGACGCGTGAAGGATATATATCATTCATTATTCGGCCGTCCTCCATCAAAGAATTTTCGCGTCCATAATTCAAAGACCTATTCCATATTCCATATAACAACCTCAGCGCCAAATTCAAAAAGTCCATAATAGTATACATAAACATATGTTGACCGCTTCTCTCTTGCAGGAAGCCAGCCTAGTTTTATGTATACTATGATTTATTCTTTTATTTTGGTGTTAATGCTATTATATGAATCAGGACTTTTTATCAACCTTCCGCTTCCTCACTTTTAATGTGTCTGTCATGTCTACCATGCCAGAGGAGGTGTGGAGGCTAAGAATGTCCGGTGGCTAAGAGTGTCCGTCTCCTATAATCTAACCCAGCTATGCTATTTTTCTCCACATTGGGGGCAAGTGTCCGTCCTTGGTTGCAATAGATAAGGATATGAAAAGGGACACTTATCACCAGGGTATTCTTATCCATCACAGAGGCATTGTATTCCTTTTCTTTGGGAACAACAGAAGCTTTTTCGAAGTGGCACGAGGAGTGTACGACCTTGTTTTCATTTTGTTGCAGTACAAAGAACCTTATACCTGTTCTTTCTTGAGAGATCAAAGAACTATTTGCTATAGAAATAGAGCGATAATTGATTGTGAGATACGTTCGAGCGTAAGAATAACAGATATAACCATCACATGAATATTCCTGGCGATCTATTTTAAGGATCCAATGTGTCTTTAAACTAATGTAGGTGAAAATGGGGAGGTCCACACAGCTTCGTAAGGGTGACAACCAATTAATCGATATATAATTCAATAGTTTTGTCCGCTATGTTTGATGGTGTGATGCTGTAGGCTATAGAAGACTTGATAGCCTCCTGATAATTCATACTTGTGTAAATGTTTACTATGCTCGGTCATGTATTTACATGATTTCTCTTCGCAATTGAGATAAGAAAATGGAAGGTATCGCGCCTTTGATAGGCACGATATATGCCATATACATTCTGTCATGCCAGATACATACTGTACCGGTACATCGCTCATCGCAGTCATCGGTATTATCCAGATAAAGATAATCATTTGATTATGCAATGACGTTATAGTGACGTCATCACATCGGACGTAGGCGTATATCTGTCATTCGATCTCCATGGAAACCTCAGCAGGTTAGAGGGAACTACCTCCCTAAAATGAAGGTAAAAAAGGTAGGTTTTTGCCCAATGAAGTCAAGAATATATCGGAGAAAGCGACATCCGTCATAGGCGACCATGGACATAAAAATCCGCATCGGATGGTATTAAAAATAAAATTGTCGTCTATCTAATTAGCATAATAATAGACGACATGTTTTGTTCTCTATTTGAGTTAGCTCATTCAGACTTTCATTTGAAAAGTCATTGTCATGACACAAACAATATATAAGCTAAGTCGCCTGAAGAGTTTAGCGTGTTATGATGTATCAATCAAAAGTCATTAAACAACAAAATGGCCCTTGAAAGTGAGCTGTATAATTTAAAGCACTGCCGGAATCGTTTTCGGTAAACGTGTTAAACGGGCATATTTTCTCCAAGCCAGACTGGAAATTCTCAACGGTTATAGTGACAGGCTTACTGGAATTTTAGAACTGTTTATTAAGCCAAATTTCTGGCTTATCAGGCTGGACTCTCCATGCCCCCACTTCGCCTCTGAGTTTACTTAAGGTGGAGACCGAGACCTCAGCCGCCGGTCCTAATACATTTCAAATAGGAATATCCAATTTGTTTGCATTTCCCTATCAGTTCTGTATTAATACGAAACGGGAAGGGGGGGGGGGGAGGGTACTCCATGTTGATGGGCGTCCATAGCATAAGCTGGTGGTGAACCCCATTTTCTCGTTTGTTTTATATGGCAGTGCTAATTTACACAAAACACCTCCATCTTTCTAGAGGTTGAATGGTATTTATTCATCAGGTTAACAGAAGATAGTAAATAAAAAAGGGGGGTCATCACACACGTTATCAAAATATAAGGAATACATAGTGAAATTTGGCTCTTTTCTTGCTTGGAGCTGATTAAATCAAACTTCCTGAGATAACCTTTTTCCTTGTTTGCTATATAATAATAAACAGATATAGTTCTCGTTGAGGATGCAATAAAACAGTAGGTCACCATGCTTCCTTAGAAAAACGGTATGATAGATAAATTGAGTCTTTCTAGCACTATGTGCAGGAGAGGGTGGGGATGGACTGTAAGGATGGGGGTTGGGAATATTCTTGGAGTTTGATCCATAAAGCATTTTTATTGAAAGTCAATACGGATTAATTTTGGTAGGTTCATGTAGCACAAGCATAATCTTCAAACTAATGAGCATTTTTCACTCTCCAGCCGATTTATCTAAATTGCCAATTACCCCTCTATCGTACCACTAGTAATACGCATAACTGTTATTTTTGTGCCCGATAGAAGATTTTTATCCTATTTTGAGGTGTATGGACACTTTTGTTAGGGAAATTCAGCCTGTTGTGAACAATTTGACAAATCGTCATGTTATAGCCCCATAAGGGCATGCAAATGGACGTCCTCTGCTTCCTTAACCCGGATTACTAAAATGGTTAACACGTGATATTGCAATCAACCACGAAACTTAGACGTGGAAATTACGTTATGAAGAGTGAAATAGCATGTGAATTTTATGAGGTTCCCCACTCATTCTATATAATCAAAAGTATCAAATGATTAATTATTGAGAAAGATACTGAATATTTATCATTCGATCAAATGGTGAAGTCTCTTCAAGGGTTTATGGGTACGTCAGGTCACCCTTGTGCTCCACAGCATCCCCATTGTCACTTCTTACCGCTCACCGAAACAGGTTTATATACTTGAATGAAACGATGGGTAAGGATTGAAACGGTTATACTCATGGTCGATAACATCATAATAACAATTGTCCATTCATCCCGTTAACATATAGTACATTGATCACGCACGAAAGAACAATAAATGTACAAGATTATTCATCCTCAAGCAAAAGTAATGCAATGCCGTGCACTCATTGTACCAATTCCAATAAAGGATTTAATATCAAAATCTGTGAGAGAATACACTGCCTCTTCCGACTTGATAGCCAACACAGACATATCAAAGGTGAGGGGGATGAGGGAACAGATGAAGTTACAGAGTGCTGGCCGAATGGTGCAGGCTGACGGGTGCATGCTGAATACTGAAGGGTGTATACTGCAGGATGCAGATTGTTGGGTGAAGGGTTTACATGTACTTTAACTTTTGCCTCCTCCTCGTAATCCTACCTTTTGTATATATTTAAGACTGTAAGAAAATGCTATAGTATATGTACGGAGAAAAATCACTCAACTTCGCTTTGATGGCGGCGTATTGAGTTCATTGAGGAGTTAGAAAACACGCAGTCGTGCTGAGATATCCATCGGTGAAACTTCCACCCCTCTAGCGATGCCGACATATAGGCCCAGTTTTGGCATGATGACGTGAATGTAACGTCACGTGTGGGTTCTATTAACTTCTCCCTTGAGATATCAGCTATATTCGGTTTTGATGAAGGCACTGTCGGCTTGACGGGTATTCTATGCAAAAAATCCGTCGGAACCTACTGACCCAGATTCGTCTTCAGTGGTCTCCAACGTCAGGGTGAAATAAATGAGAACTAAAAGGGATAGCTGCAAAGTGATTTCGTTATAACTCTGGTACTACTATCGTCTGTATAATTCGGCGTACAGACGAAATCCTTTTGTTGAAATGATATACTATAATCAATGCTTCTGTTTTTGTTTTCGTTCCAGGCACTTCTTTCTTGTATTTTGGAAGTAACTCGACGGAGTGACCAGGCTAGCCATCAAGAGAACTAAAGCGCTGAGTGCAACACAACAGTAGACGATGAATACTCCTCCCAAAGTATTCAAACCGAGACTTGTTGCAGATCCGGTTCGCCCCTGCTTCGCACAGTTTGCATTCCGAGCCCACCGTTTCTGTCTCCAATTATCGATTAACCCAGCTTCCAACATTTTCATGATACTGTGGACATAATAAAAAAAATATTGTTGCATAAGTGAGTTATACCCTACTTGAAGTTATTGAGCTAACTTCATACTGAGAATGTTTCCATAGCTATGTCCTAATCTCTCTGAAACTTATAATCCTGTTAATGTACAACAGTATGTATATTCAATATTCAAGTCTGGCATGAGAAACAATGTTTATTATTCTCATATCTATTATTACGATAGTAACAGTTACCGGTTTCTATGGTAACCATAATTCTGAATCTATCGGTAACCCTGTCCCAAGTCAAGTTCAATTAGCAGTACACTGGATGTTGATGGAATGCAAAATATAGTATCATATATATTATAGGAAAGATATGTCACTATTTTCTATCTAATTAGCTCGCCCTGTGGCGTCATCAACGCTCATTAGCTTGCCAAATTTGTACATTACCCAAATCGTTAAAGTACGGAATCTCAATAACCATTACGAATATTTCGATGAAATGAATGCCATCTTCTCCACAGAAATTTTGACAATCACATATTTGTCTTCCAGCTGCATTAAATTTTAAACCAAGTTACAAGCAAATAGCCTACTAGTAGTCCATGGCCGCTTTGAATGGTGAGTCTTCCGGCATGACGAAGCCATACGTCCCCGCGTTGAAACTTTCGTCCGCCACTGCGTAAATCTGGCACTGCTGGGCTGCAACATACTCAAGTGTGGACTTGTCCCCAATATAGGCGTATTTGCCAGTTCGGACGTAAGGTAGGGCGGCGTCCAAACCGTCGACCGTAGGTGAATACTGTAATCTGCTCCACACCTCTTTATATAATTCATTGGTAGAATCCTGAAACATTAAGCAATTAGACCACGTTCATGTATAACAATGAGAACTTGAGCTGTAGTGACTCGTCAGGCCAAGAGATGATGAACAATGAAACAAATAGGGGGTTTCTATACTATTTGCAGACATATTGCATCATATGTGTTTGCATACAGTATCACTGAATTATCATTGAATTAGCAGGAAAATGCGATTATTTTCCTGCTTACCAGATGATATTGTCATAATTCTCGTAAAATATGAAATAAAACTTGGGTGGGGGGGAGAGTGGGTGGGGGGTGGTCACAATTACAAGCGTCTTGTCGGTCATTCATAATTCAGCCGTCGTCCATTAAAGAATATCCGCGTCCATAATCCAAAGACCTATTCCATATTCCATATAACAGCATTAACACCAAATTCAAAAGACAATCATAGTATACATAAACATAGACTAGTTTCTCGCAAGAGAGAAGCGGTCAACAGTTTTTATTGATGCCGGCAAGACATCATGATGCTCAAAAAATATCAAATCTGTATCGCTGATCAGTATTTTTAATACCTTATAGAAACATATTGGCAGTATAAGAGATAAATGGAGCCTTTTCAATCCTATCCAGGAGGGGATGAAGTTGAGGAACTTGGTGAATGTGAGCGACATATTCTCGGAGATTTCTCCAAGGAATTCATATCGTTGCCGTTTGAATACGGATGACGTTTTGGGGGGTACAACAAGTAAAATCTCTTGCCCTCAGAGTGCCATGCCTGGTTCAAGGTTGAATCTGACAGGCCCATTTTTTAGAAATCATAGACCACTTTGGGGAGGTTAGTATTAGGTAGAAATGGTTCTCTTGTGATCGATATAATTTGTTTGTTTACTTTTATTCTATTGTGAGCACGGTATTTGAAAAAAATTTGCATAACTCACAATGTTATAGCGCCATTGGCGCATCGGAATGAAAGAGATCTGCTCCCTGAAACTGGAGATAAGGCAATGTTACGAGAACCTGCATGCTGGTTCTGCCGGAATATAACATGAAATTCAATTTCTCTATCGATAGGCAGACATGGTGCCTAATTTCAGCATCCTTAGCAGATCTGTCATCACAGCTAAAAAACTAACGTATCTAATTTCGCGTAAACCGGTGCTAGGAGCCGTGTGTTTACTTCAACATGAACATCTGCAGTAAAGTGCGGCGGAGATACCAAAGCTACGTCCTAGAATCCCCCGTGTTCGAGTCTGGATGTGAGATGGCGATGGAGGCTTTCCTGTGGAGTCATATGTTTGCTTTCTAGACGCCAAACGTCGTCAACTTTTGCCACCTCTAACACATCTCACCAATTTAGCGGAAGACATCTAAAGCAGAATACAGGGTGAAATAGAAAATGTCCACCTGTGGTGTTTTTTTTATATTCAGTAAAAGTTATTATATTTATGAAGTAAATACATGAAAGGTTACTATATCTCTGCGCTATATCCACCCATGGTATGTTTTATTTATGGACAAAAATATACATATAATGGGTATGTATCAGTGGCACCCGTGAAGTGGAACTTAGTGCATAAGAAATGGATAATTAACAAAATCACAAGTGGACATTGTTTTTTACTCCCCCTGTATATATCCTTACTAAAATACAAACGTCAGATTCCGCATTCAACAGTCAGCCGTCGTCCAGGAAGACTGTTTTAACCAATAATCGAAATACCGTAATTGTATGGCATATCTACCTTACTTGAGAGTAACATATTTGTCATTCTTGATTGTCCGAGTCATATCGAATGAATTTTCATATTGTATTACAAAGTATCTTGGAATTTCTATCTCCGTGGGTGAATTGTTACTCGTATAGGTGATGTTATTCGTATAGGTCTACCAACTCTACTCTCGACAATAACACTAACTTGTCCGCGTGCGTGCCATTAGGAGATAAGTACATGTGTTTGGGTTTGCGCACTAACATATCAGTGTATTGTAATTACACTGTGATTATAAATGTGAAAATCTGTTTTCTACGGAGGCTGCCTAAAGACTGTATGATCCGACGTTTACGTGTTATCGTAATAATGAAGATTTCTGACATACATTTATTTCCGTGTACAACTAGCGGACATTGATATAGGGTCTAAATTATTGTCATTAAAAAGGTCAAATGTTCCATCGACTGATTGTATAAATGATTGCCTAGTTTCAATGTTGGCATTGCAAATGATTGATATCTCCTGGCTGTAGGGGAATTTTCCACACCGAATCCATGAACATACGTAGATATTATGAAATAATGAATTTCTAGCAAAGCTATTTGCTTTTATCTGGATTTATAGACCATAGCAAATGACTGAATTAGGCCCCATTGAATCCGAGGATGCATAAAGGTCAACACTGATGGTATCGCAGTCATCGTTTGATGAATAAGTAGGCCTGTACCTGAGATACAACACATATCACGAATCGTTAGATTCTTGGTATGTGCTTTAGAATAGGTTAATGTGAAGTCATGTGACGCAGTCAGTATGTCGGCACCTCTTCCCACTTCCCTTATATGTGTTGTAATTGAATATTGTACAATAGTGTTCACAAACAGAAAACTTGCATCGACTGTTGTCGACATGAAACAGAATAGATTACACCCTAGAATACATTTACAAGGCCGGAAAATCTATTGATTAGAGAGAAAACGCCATAACGTATATCATGGAGACTGGCGACTTTGAGCCTACGAAACACGTCATGAGGAACCATAGAGCACAGGCCCCTGCAAAAGTCAGAAACTGAATTAAGTATACTTATCACAAACCTGTACACAAACTTTGTGATTGGTGGGATTTTCTTCAAATTTCCTTCGCAAGCCAATGAAAATTCCAGATTTTCATTCGAAAATTTAAATTGACCAATCAAATGATTAAATCTGGAAGATATCCCATGATGCGATGTTGTTGCTATAAAGCTCCAGTTCGATCCACCTTCAAATGTTTGAAGCCTCACGACGAAATAATATACATCTCCAACTATCTGTTGTTAATTTTTGAAAATGAAATTCATTATTCGTTAACCATAAACGTCTTATACTTCGTCGGAAAACGTAAGATTACGGTGTTTTATGTTGCGTGTCGCGTTGTGATGCATATGGAAGCTGGCGTTGAGAGTACAATGAGCTTTGCAGTTAAACTAGTCCAGTAATCAGCATGGTGTTAATTTGAACACACACATTCTCACTGTGGCTGAGACACATGTTACTAGGGAAAACACATTGGAAATTCCTTTGTTTGAACGTATATTGGCCAATGATAGGGCCTGGGCGATAGAAATATGAAGTATATCTTGTCGGCGTCATTGAAAACTGATCGCTTCTTCACAAGAAAAAATTGTTTATATATTATCATTCCATGCCTGTTTGGATTACGGTGCTGTCATGTAGATTTCAAAATATGAGGAACCTTTTGGTAAAATTCTAATCGCCTCTTTTTTCCAGCGTGCTTCAAACCATTCTGCAGAACTCTTGCCATACATCGCGTGTATCGGAATTTTCATCATATAATATGCAAGTCGTTTGTTTTTTATTTAGTTTAGCCACTGATACGTGACATAATACGATGCACACCAGCATTTCAAATATCCAACCTCTGTGTATGCTGAATGACCAATAAATAATTCATGTGAATAATGATGTTCTGTTTCCCTCAGTAAGTCATGGATGACTGAAATGTTCTGAACCTGGTAGTAGTATGTAATTGCTATCTATGACTGAAGATTTTGATATTTTCTCTCGGCTGACGCTATTACAGCTTTGAAATTTATGTCTCGGGCAAGTTTGAGTGTTCAGAAAGCAAGCATTAAAAGACTTGATGAACACCAAGTTATCTAATACCAATACATCATTCATTTGGATAGTTCGATTCTACGCATATTTCATATGAATTACCAACATATGACAGGCCGAAAGTTTGAACTGTTTCACACAGAAATATTGTATGTTGGCTCTAACAACACGAACTTTACATGTTCAACACTAGTTGAACCATGATATGTTCAGAAGCAATTCTCTGTGACTGATATATTGTAAACGTTTTACCTTGAACATTGACCAGAGATTGCTTCCATCCTGAACCAAAATGCCAAGGTCCTTCTGTTCCAAAAGTTCGCTCAATGTATTAACTGTCGGAGGGGGGTCGGAGACGGTCAGGAAAGCGGCAAGGTTGGCAGTGTACGTCGAAACGATCAGGATTGTGAATACCCACCAGAACCCCAATATACATCGAGAAGAATTGGCTTTCGGAAAATACACAGCACCTTAAATTGAAAAGTAAAAGTGTATCTAATCCCTATTGATACGCTGTTTTCCTATTGGTAGATCGGTGTCTTATCTGGAACTGAACACGATGAGGGTACATTAGCTTTCTATTTTGATTCCTAAGCTTGCTCAGCACCCATACATGAAAAGCATATATATATATATATCCGTCACCGCTAAGCGGTACATACGTATTAAGAAAGAAATGTTTTTTCTTATGAATTTATTTTGGAATAATGGTTTGCACATATCGAAAGTTTAAGCATGTTCAGCTAAAGTGTACTGTGTGCTGGACCTTATACCAGTACAAATTAATTTTATAAATTATTCCGCCATTCTACAGCACATAACTCAAATATGTTTATTCGGGAATAATTTCCCTTCATTGTCAGCCCAATTTTACCAATATCCCTTATGTTCTTTTATATGTGAGTTTAGGATTGTAGCACGGCCGTATGGCAAGCCGTTTTACTTTTTATTCGGCATTTGCTGATATCATTAAATATTTACTGATATCTTCAAATGATTTGATGATATCATCAAATGATTTGCTGATATCATCAAATGATTTGCTGATATCACCAAATCAGTCGATTTGCTGACATCACCAAATGATTTGATGATATCACCAAATTGTTTGATGATATCAGCAAATCGAGTGATTTGCTGATATCAGCAAATCATTTGATGATATCATTATATATGGCGGAACGTGAAAATAAGCCTAAATGTTAATGCCTGCTCCCTTCTCATCCTGTTGTTTGATAATTTATACCTTGTGGTAAAGCTCTCTATCGACAAATCACATGCAATATCTATTACGGTACTTAAAGAACCAGACAATAACAATAAAACCTATCAAACCTCTGGCATATACCTTATGCCAAACTTTACTAATAAATGACAAATAGAATCCTGAATGAATCATTCAAATAAATATACAGCAGGGAAGATAAACTTTTTCATCGCGGGTTATTGACTTGTAGACACAAATTCATTAGATCTGCATTTGAGTATAATCGGGGTGAGGCGAAAGGGGATAATGATTTCGGGAAAGCCGGTCAGCATGGAGCATGGTATATTAAGGCAGAGCCGATTGTCGTGCTTCTTCACTGGTTAGCTTTCAGGGTAGGAGATAAGGCATAGCCGCACGTACAACAATAAATTAATCTCTATGACCCTTTACTGACCCGTAACAGGAGACCAGGCTCTTACGATAAAGACAGAACTAACCAAGCCTCAATGAAGTCATATGGCTTCTTTTTATCTTTATATGATGTGGGTACTGTAATCAAATAGTACTAAAGCCGATACAGATTGAAACAGTTGTGTGACATTATTTATCTAAGCATGTCCCCTGTAAATTCAGTATGATCTCAAGCGCTATTTGTTGAACATTCCGATCACTTTTCAATTCTGTGTTATATCTATGTTGACCTTGCCGGGGGGGGGGGGGGGGGGATGTACACAGAAACTCGTGTGCGAGGTAGGTCCACCACAGTGGTTAATGGTCAGGACCTACAGGTCAACCGCCGCTAATGGGGGCAGAAATAGTGGAGCGAGCCTGTGAAACGGAACATGCGCTGTGACGAAGTTTATTGTCATTCTGAACAGGGAGCCTTCCATGTTATGGTTCATACTTTGACCTTCCACCATATTTAATGATATCAAATATAAAGTATTTGCTGATATCATCAAATCATTTGCTGATATCAGCAAATCAATTGCTGATATCATCAAATCATTTGATGATATCAGCAAATCAAATCATTTGCTGATATCAACAAATAAAGCGTTTTTGATGATATCATCAAATGATTTGCTGATATCAGCAAATCATTTGATGATATCAGCAAATCAGTTGCAGATATCATCAAATGATTTGGTGATATCAGCAAATATTTGCTGATATCAACAAATATTTGCTGATATCAGCAAATATTTGTTGATATCAGCAAATATTTGATGATATCAGTAAATAATTTCATGATATCAGCAAATATTTGATGATATCACCAAATACTGAATGAAAAGTAAAACGGCTTGCCATACGGCCGAATATTTTTGGTAAAATAACTTTTACTGGGATGAGGTCGCGCAAACTTGGCTATTTTGAGGGGAGAAAACTCTCTGATCACAGCCAGACAATCTGTCAGAAATTATCAGTCGGGTGGCTGAAGGGTAAGAGAAAGTTCGGACTAAATATTGGCCTGTGAGGTCATGTGACTTCTTGTCAGTAATCCGACATCTTTTTTCACCACATTTGTATACTGCATTTAATATACCTTGTTCCAGTACTGCGATATAGATGATCCATAGGTTGTCTAAGAAAGAACGCTCGTCGTCTATCCAGCTGGTATCTTCTACTTCCCCCGACCCGTATGGTGTGAGTCGGTTTATCAGGGTCAACATAATACCTCCCACAACGATCACTAATGCAATGCCTATCCAGACGTCCGTGGAGAAAGGTCTCATCATTTGAAAGAGGTTAGTATCTCCTTGGGGTTTTCTGGACAGGATTCCGATACTGTCGTCCATATATGGTTTCGTATAGTCGATAACTCTGTCCCGCAAGGATGTTATAGAGAACGGCCCAATAGCCATAAGCACTTCCTGTAAGATATAGCCGTTCAAATTAGTAATTCACTCAATACGAACTAGGCCCATACTATAAAAAATGCAAGGAAATATAAAATTATAGACACATTTATATAATCCAAATAATATACCGAGATTTTTGTGTTTTTTAGTCTATGTTATTTGTGTCGGCGATAGTAGCTCCTGTGTGAGCTAATGTTTATAATTTTCTAAGCCAACGTTAAATAAACTATCTATCTATCTATCTGGGTCAACAGCAAACTCTTATGTGGAATCGATTGAAAGTATTATGAGAATTTATGTGTGATTGTGATTTTTGAAATTATACTGAAGATCGCAACTGATAATTTATACGTACAAGTGAAAAAATTCAATTATTTCTGCATTGTATGGCGTATGCGTACATCGCCTTTAAATTATAGATGCCACATGTTAGAAATTAACTTGATAAATAATAAATTGTTGAAGCCCTCATATTGCTTCCGTGTGTAGATATTTATTTGTTTATATAATTTTACCTTTCTTTTAACCATCCCTACCAAACCGTTCCAGGTATCGTCCGCATTGGGTGCCCCATATCTTCGATCATCAGGGTATACCACTGTATAACTAGACAACAAGGAAGATTATTATAATTTTGTCCCAATGATCTGCTTGCTATAGTAAAAAAATGTCTATATAGAAGAACGAATCCATTAACAAAGCAAAAATACAAAGTGCCGGTATTTAAGCCTGTAGCGAACACGATCGGTCAAAAATTAAGGACATATTTAAGCATATTTCGTAAAATTGCAGTTCTCTGCATTCACTCAAAATCTGAATCATTCAGTTTGATGCTGAGCTATAGATGAAATTTTCAATGAATGCGAAAATCACCATGCCAGAAGTCCTAATTCTGTAAGATGCCAGTATCATGAAAAATCGATTCCTGCACATCAGCTTAAAAAAAGTACACTAAGCTTATGTAGAGAAACTTTATTGGATCTTCAGAACCCCGGAAAATTGAATATATATGATTACTTTTCATATGCATTTTACATTTCTTCGAACTGTATGACATTAGAAATTGCATTTTCAGACTACGAAACTCCAAAAAGAAAAATCGTCTGATGACCTATGCTGATATTTTAAATACCGTTTCTACACCGTTCGATCGTTTCATTCATCCAGTAAAATGTGGGGTTCTTCTATCTACTTTTTTCTATAAAACTCGCTTAGTTTTCTTAGTCCCATAATTTTCTAAAAGTTGTGATATAATTTTCCCATATACATCGTGAAACTCGTACGGTAACAGCGTCTGGGATACGTCATCCCACACACCTATGTTAGATGAGCGCGTGCGACGCAGCTGGCCAGTCACCTCGCTTGACACGTGCTGAAGGCACGATGCACGCATATTAGTAAAATACTGATTAAAGTAATGATTTGAATTATATGGGAAAAAAGAATCCCAAATTAACTTGATCATGGGGTGAAAATTCCCACTCTCGAGACGGGAAAGGCGGCTCGGTTGGGATGTATTTTCTTTCTCTCGTGTGGGCAATTTTTTCCCATGATCAAGTTATATGGGATCCTCTTAATCTCCCCTGATAATATCTCTTATCAGCATAAGGCGAAATATGACGTTGGGAGAGTCATTATATGGGAATAACTCTTGCGTAATAACGTCACCATTTTTTTAAAGGTGGTTCTCAAGACTATATTAAGCAAAAATAAGATAACTGTGTTAGCTCGCCTACCGGAAGTTTAGTCTTTCAGACAGCTCGTTCAGAATATCGAACGATAGTCCTGTATACGTCCAGCTTGAACCGTTGCTTATTCTAACGACGAACGGCAACTCCTGCAATGTAATTAGCATAACGTAAACACCCTACTCAACATTCTTCGAACCATAATACTTCAATATTATAAAAATATTAAGTCTTCAACATCAGTATATCCACTGACCAGCTGGTTTACCGTAAAACCTCTAGAATAGGAGCGACATGAAGGAGGTGGGAAAAATTGATGATGTCCGGCGACTAAAAAGCAACCATATGACTACAGGAAAGCATCTCTCGGCACCTAACATTCAGACCCGAGAATACGGTGGATTAGTATCTCAGTCGCGCTTTTATTGCAGGTGTTCATGCGGAGACTATGAAGTATCCACACGGCACCTAGCATCGGAATTAGATACGCTAGCTCGGGAGCTGTGATGGAAGATCAGCTAAAAAAACTCATCTGATATCCGTGTTAATGGACGAACATCGTGGATGTCTGACGGAGTAAACACCTCAACATGGGGTGACTAAGGAGTCATTACAATCCTTGCAACAATGGATATAGTTCAGGCATCAAGTTCAGGCATCGTGTTAAAATTAAATCGGGTAAAATACGAGCGTATTAATGGACGAACATTGTGGACGTCTGAAGGAGTAAACACCTCACCATGGGGTAACACTATGACTAAGGAGATTACAACCCTTACAACAATAGATATAGTTCAGGCATCAACTTCAGGCATCGTGTTAATTAAGTGGGGTAAAATGCAAGCGCCTATTCCGTCATTCAATCTTCAGTGGTCGTCCATCAATGAATATCCGCGTCAATAATTCAAAGACCTAATTAATATAACAACATTAAGAACAAATTCATAGAAAAGCAATCCTATTATACATCAACATATCACGATCTTCCGAAAATATCAAATCCGTGTCGCTGATCAGATAAGACCTACCTCTTTAGCCGTTACTTTGATCATCTGGTTTCTGAAGCCTGTAAATTTATTGATGAATAACCCCTGGTCACCCGAGATATTCAGTCTTTCATTGCTAGACCACCGACCGACATCAATGAGTGGAGTGGACGTGTTCCCCGTTGAGCTATACATATTGTACACGACTGACCTGGGAAACCCATCGATGTCAAATCCCGAGAAATTCGTATACCTGGCGGAACATACCTCAAAAGAAACAGTAACAAGTTATGATCAAATATGAAAGAATGTTTTATAGGAAATAATCCAATTACTCTTACTTCTTACTCCGATAATTAAGGACAGCATATATATTTGCCGTATACCACTGGGGTCTCGACTGTCATCGATGTTCACATCGTAATGAGCAATTCTACCTCAAGGAAATAACGAACAACACTGATGAGTAATTTACGTTGACCCTCTCTGAAATAATTGAAAATTTAATTAGTGACCAATCTACTCCGATTGAAAAATAATTAGATTGGAATTAGTGACCAATCCATTCCAATTGAACATCAATCTATTACGTTGATAGATCCTGATAAACTAGATTTTTCAGATTGACTTTTCAGTCTACATTAGATTTATTCTGTTTGCCTGAATCTTATACATTGAAAATAATTCCAATCGGACGGAAAGATTGACATTTTATTCTGAGAAGATTTGAATCATGGGCAAGATTTAATCTTCACAGATTAAAATGTCAATCTTTCGGTTCGATTGGAATTATATTCAATCTAAGAACAGAATGAATCTAGATCCTAATCGGAATAGATTGGTCACTATTTCCAATCTAATTATGTAACAGACTGTTACAACACATATAAGGGAAGTGGGAAGAGGTGCCGACATTCTGACAGAGTCACATGGCTTCACAGTATAGTCTTCTGGTTAACCTATTCTAAAGCACATACCAATAATCTAACGATTCGTGATATGTGTTGTATCTCAGGTACGCTTTTATTGTACCTGTTCATGTGGCAACTTGGATGACATGACCACTCGGCCCCCAGTACCGGCATAAGCGGTATTAGATACAAATCTAGAGAGCTATGATGGAAATGCTCTGACAACTCGTATATTGGTAATTGGTGAGCTGTGTCGCTGTGACAACTCGTACACTGAGGATCGGTGAGCTGTATCGTCGTAAGATGAAAATGACGGCATCTAACACAAAAGACTAGTCTGTAACGCCCGATGTCGGCCAAGGATCAATTCAATCCAACCAAGCATCAAATCAATATGACATATTGAATCAATTTGGTCTCAAGTGATTCTCCAAATTCTCAAAAGCAAGGTGTATTTGTCATTAATATACGAGCGTCTAGTCCGTCATCCATTAAAGAATTTCGCGTCCATAATCCAAAAATATAATTCAAACAACAGCATTAGCACCAAATTCAAAGAAAAAGGTGGTATACATAATTGTAAACAGGCTAGTTTATCGCACGAGAGAAGCGGTCAACAGTTTTCAATGATGTCGGCATGACCATAATGACCTTCCAAAAATATTAAATCCGTATCGCTGATCTGTGTTCTTAATCCATGTGATTTCTTTGTAACGTCGAATGATATATCTCAGTCACTCTTTCATTGTGATTTGCTCATATGCTTCATGAGGATCTTGGCGTGCATGAGTTCATAAAAAATCGAAAAAAGCTGACCTAAAAATTGAAAAGAAATGTCTTTTTTAATAATTACGCCACTGTGATGTCATCAAAGCGGCCATCTGGTTTTTTTTTACATTTTCTGTTAGAGCCTGACCCAGGGATATGGGTTGGTAAGTTTCAGCTCTTTACCTCGAGGGTTAAGAAGAATAATTACGGGGCCCAAATGGCCCCCAGGCCAGATAGGGCTACACATTATCTAGCAAATGCTACTTAGCGAGATATGTATATGCTATACGCAGGTCCCACTGGAATATTATTATTCAGAAATTGTAATCATCTTTCTTGACGTAAAATCCACGAGGGAGAAGTCTCGTTTCGTTTTGTAGGGATATAGGTCTAAATATGATGTGCCTATCTGTAGTTTCATTCAAGTCCAATGAGAGTGGTTATATATCTTTCATTGTGTCATCTACCACAGCGAGAATATCATCAATATAGCGTTTGGTGAATGAGAAGGAACGGGCTTTGAAATGATCTGTTTTTGAAAGCATCTGTATGTAGTCATATCATATAAGAGAAGAGAATTATATAAGAGAACAGATATATGTTAGCCAAAGCTCAAATGTCATTAAAAGATTTGTTATTTCCGATCAACATACATTTTATATTTATTGGAGGTACGATTGACACCAGCATTTGAACAACGTATTACACCAACATTCTGGCTATGTATCTAAACACATCGCAAGAATCAAAAGCGTTCCATGTGATGATTTGTATCTCAGTCACGCTTTTTCTTTAATAATAGCGCTATCAAGTCACGTGATGGAAAGTGAAGACCTTTGCTAATGACAACAATAGGATAGGAATAGCTAGTGAAATAACAGAGCAAACGACACTAGTTTCTTCCAAGATAGAATCGGTCAAAATGTCCACATGATGTACGGATGTTCGCCTGAGTCGTTTTCTCCAATCACGAGTACACTATATTAACCTCCGTGGAAGAAACAAAACAACTGATCGTAAGTCAAGTCGCGAGAATCTCGAGAAAGACAGCTGAAAACGATGTCGTTTATCGGGGGAAAAATATATTCTTCCTCTTATTGGCTGTCTGTGTCTCGCCGATGGCCAGTCAGTCGTTTTAAGGATAGCTGTCCCCTTAGAGGCAGTTTTTGCACCACCGTGACAATTTGTCGTCTGTATCAATAAATATACAAGATAACCATAATAAACTATATATTTTATGAAAGCGTACATCGCAGGGATTCCAACAATATAATTGTATAACCAACGTTGCTACTGTGTAGAAAATATTCCAATTTAAATAAAACTTAGTATTGATAGGAGACGATTCAAACTAGTAAACTTTATCTCATTTTTATTTTTATTTTTGCCTGGTTTTGTTTTTACAGCTATTTTACTAAAATAAATTGAAAAAAACGTACTATTTTACGGTCGTTTGTCTTAAAAGTTGAATAATTAAAAGACTAATCCGAACTTACAAAAAGTGAGATAACGTTTAGTAGATCACCTTATAAGTAACAAGCATGCCAAATTTCAAAAGCGTAGCATGGATACTTTTCGAGAAATAAACGTTTAAATCTCGGATTACATCTATACATCTGATGAATTCCAAATTTGTTGCTTGAATTCTATTGTTAAATACATTTTTAATCTGTCTAATGGGACCTACTCGAATTCCTGTTTATTCTGGGTAACTATTACACTAAGTTTTTTTCATCAAGGCGGTTTAAAGTCCAAGTTAAACTTTGAAAACTTGCTAAAACTTGTTCAGCTGAGAATTGTCACACATGTGTAGACCACTTCACGGCGGGTGTCTGAGTGAAGTGTGACTGTTATAATCAGAAACAAAAATACGGATGTAGATTAATGTAAATAAGTAGGACCAATAGATAATTAGCTTATCAAAATACTGCGGAAATGAGTTTTGGAAAGGGAAATTTAACAGACGAAAATAATAGTAGCCAAGCCCAAGCTAAGGCAATTTGTTTAATTGTTCCAGTGCATCGGAAACTAAATTTTTAATCCTAATATTGAAGTCTATTTATAATTTTGATTTCATTTTTTCGCCAAATGTTAGAGGAAATAGTGAATATTTGAATGAAGAAATAAAAAAAAACAACAAATTTTGACCCTCTAAGGGGACAGCTATCCTTAATAGCGCGAGGGATCTTGAGAAGTATTGATGAATGTCACAAATGCCGATCTACACAAACACTACAATTAGTTCCAAGAACTGGGAACTGCAGCTAAAGTATTATTTTATAATGGTGCATATGGTTGACAGGAAAAACGCGTATACAAGCGTCGGGTTCGATTTTCAGTTGCCTATAAATTATTACCTATAAATTATGTACAACAACAATAATTGGGTTACAAGCGTCTAGTCCGTCATTCATAATGCAGCCGTCGTCCATTAGAGAATATCCGCGTCCATAATCCAAAGACCTATTCCATTTTCCATATAACAGTATTAGCACCAAATTCAAAAAGACAATCATAGTATACATAAACATAGGCTTGTTTCCTGCAAGAGAGAAGCGGTCAACAGTTTTCAAAGATGCCGGCAAGACATCATGATGTTCCAAAAATATCAAATCCGTATCGCTGATCAGTATTCTTAATCCATAATATTCATTATAGAGTCGTCATCTAAAAAAAGATGTATCTCAGTCACGCTTTGATTGTGACTGTTCATATGAGTATCATGAGGATCTTGAAGTACATGGGTTCATACGGCCCCTAGCCCCGGGTTAAGCGGAATTAGACACAAGTTACGAAGCATAGCGCCATAGATCTTGCACGCTACGTTCGTATTTTGCTATCAGCATGCGATATGTATCGCCAAATTTGAGAAACTTTGAGTGTAGGCGCTTGGTGGAATAGCCCTGTTTTTTAAGTTTTTGCAGATATAAGTTTCTGCAGATATATGCAGGTGACAGATATACAGCACATATATTGTCACTAACTACCCCTCTATCGCGTGAAATGAATTTTCAAAAGTTTATTTAACTCCATTGAAAAACAATCCTCATCGAGTAAAGCGTTCTCTTGAGAATGTTGACCATTCCCAGGCACCTTCGAAAATAATACTGACACTGTGAAAAATCGCCACAGAAATTCGAAAGAAATATGGAAACATTTCTTCATTAATCATTTAAAGGCATTCTCCAAATGCACTCAGCGTTTTGATGCAGCTTAGCCACAACTATATTTTGGATTAAAAAATACTAATCAGCAATGTGTATTTGACGATCAGAACATCATTAAACACTGTTGCCCGTCTGTCTTGCCAGAAATTAGCTTACGTTTATACATATTTTTGGTTATGCCTACTTAGAGATTGGTACTACTATTGTGTTATAAAATAAGGTATTTCGATTTTGGACGGATGACTTCCGAATGTCAGATCTGACGCCAGTACAATACCATTGTCCCGAATATTATACTGCAGTAACTTGCCACAACACCAGAGTTATGTATGCAATTATGTATGGAGGTTCTGCCTTTATGTAATCCAAACCCTTTGTAAATTTCACCAGGGAGTACAATACTGATCTGGAATACTCACCTCTTTTAACTCAGAAAGCAGCAGTTCTCCTCTGGCTAACACATGGGGTTCATTAGAGAAGCATTTGTAACTCGGAGTATCGTTTTGTTGTTGGTTATTCGCTGCTGAAACGGTCTGGAACATCACGATCGAATTCATCAGACTGACGATGATCTCCTGTGAAAACATAAATTTTTAATACAACCAGGCCGAAACTACAGGTTTTGAATTGTTAGACTGTTGTATCGTTAGTACATAATTATCGCAGGGTTTATTGTGTTCCATGATTCAGCGTGCTTCATGCCAAAGGCGTATCTCCAGAGAATCGTGCGTTTAGACGTGAATATTTAAGCAAAAAAAAAAATGATGTTCAAATCAATTAACAACGATCGCATTTAATTTTGCACATACTGTTACTCAAGTATGCTGGGTGAAGTTGCTACAATAATTTCAATAGACTCATTGTGTTCGTTGGGAATACCAAATATTTCATTTGTACGCTTTATTTGTCTTGCCATTTATTCAGTACGAATTCATTATCTGTATTCGTCGGTTAGAGACAGTAAATTCCCAAAATAAATAGTTTTTTTGTGAAGAATAAACGAATTTCATGGCCCCATTGCCATGAATTTACCACCCCATTAGCAATACTGAGAGAGAATTAACATTTTGTCATCCACTGTTGTTGCCCTTCCTACCCAATATCAAGATACGGTTTCCCGTTGGATAGATTTGACGCAAAAAGTGTCTAACTATTCTGCCACTCACTGTTTGTCTTCCGTGAAAAGTGTCGATCTGCTGGAAACAATGGGAGCCAATGAATTCGTCTGCGGATGGACTTACAAATAGAGCATTTTCAGCCGAACACACTCGAAACATTTCAGTCGCGGTTTGAAAAGACATGCCCTTAACAAATATTATCCAGGTGTGTTTGGTGTTGAGCATTTGCAACTTTGCTGCCTGAAAGAACAATGTAGTGGGATTAAAACCAGCGAAAAGGTAACCAGAACAGTTATTACCATCCACATTCGATGATATTGCTGATTGCGCACCCGAAGCTTTGTATAAAAAATATTACTTACTAAATACATATACTTGCTGTATCTTGGAAGACAAGCTTAAGGTAACTGATAAGCTTATGAGACATTCAATCTATTTCTATCATAAGTACATATCGATGACAGTTAAACAGAGTTAAATCTCAGATTGAATCTGACATGTATATTAACCTTACCTGGCCTAGGGGGAGGGGGAGGGGCACTTTCCGCCTTTTTAGATTATCATGTTGGGGTCATTTCGAGCCTATTTGCATGACCCTTCGAGCAGAGGATCATGGGTAAATTCAAAATGGCAGCCATGTGGGTACCAGAAAAGTGATGTTTTCGTCATATTTCTTCACAATGTTTGCTTTTCTGTATGGAAAAGTGGGTAAAATCTATTTTATTTCATATCAGATTATTATTTACTTATTTATCATGCAGTTTTTGCGAAGAAAAAACAAAAATAAAAAATTTGAAAATTCTGACCAAAAAATGATCCAAAAATGCTCTTTTTGAAAATACGTCACAGTGACGTCATCATGGCGACCACCTTGGATTTCCTTACATTTTCTTGTAGAGCTTGACCCAATGATATAGTGTGGTAAGTTTCAGCCCACTAGCCTTAGCGATAGCGAAAATATAAAGGGGGGCACTTTTTGCTTGTGGTCAGTCATTGTTTCGCGAGTGACTTCCGTTTGACCACTCCACAAGGCTGAATGACACTGTTACGGTGGGTTACGTTGGTGGAACTGCATGTGAAGACCGTTGATTTTTGTGGGCCCGATGATAAGGGTGTCTGTGTTTCTGTGAGAACAGACTCTTCCCTGTACATCTATTGTCGTTTAAGTTTGGTGTTTGCCAAGTAGCATATCGTTGAACAGCTTTCTCTAGGCTATTACTTCTCTTGTATAATCTGTCTTATGTTGTTGTCTTGAGTTTTTTCTAGCAGCACAGGAAGTGAAAGTATCAGATCTTCGATCCCAGAATGCAGTGCGTTTAACATGGGGTTGTTGTTGTAAATTTGTAACCACGAAAAGGAGTATACAAGAAAACAACGCATGGATTTACCATAGGGCGATGTCATGGAGTAATGTCAGCACAGGTACGTTATGTATTGACACCATACTTACAAAAAAGACCAATTTATGCGGTGATGGAAGAGACGACTGGCCAAAACTGCCTGTTCAGTGAGGTTTACACTTACAATTTCTGGCCACGATCTTGTCCGACTAAAGAAAATTTAGCGTAACATCGAACTTCATCTGGGTGTACAGTGATAATTAGTAACAGTTGTTGGGATAATGACACGTCGACATAAGCTCTAGGATGTCCTCGTTCAAGGGCATACAACTTTGGCACATTTCGTGCGCTGGTTCGATCGCTAGACCGATCTAAAAGAAGGTGTTTTTTTCTCTCAGCGTCATTTTCGAGGCCATGTTATTGACCTGGTCCATGTATCTAGGGTATATACTATATAGTGTAATTTTCCATGCTTGGCAAACACGGGCTCGCGCTTTAAAATATGACCATGTATGAGTATTACAGTAAGTATATAATAATTTAGTGTTTCCAAGATGTTCAAAAAAATTAAAATTTTAAAATTTAAAAAAAATTAATTTTAAATTTTCAAAAAATCTCTGACAAAACAGTTCTGCTTAGCCCTGTGGACTCACCCATATTCGCCATGACACAAACCGATTTTGAATTCGAGGAATGCATACCAATGGCACGGTCATGGACACAATATAGCTGCACTGGACGCCACCTTATTTCTTGCCTAACACTCACGTAAACATCTTCTGTATCTGAGATACATGAGCGATTCTCCCGACAAACCCAACACCTTCCAGGTCAATAACAGCCTTAGCCTAGGACATTCTCTGAGTGAAACAAATATACTCTGTGTCAATTACCTGCGTACAGTGCTCTTCATCAGTGTATGTATGTGGAGCTGAAACATTCTTAGTATAACGGATGAATGACCTTGATTTGGATATCCGAAATAACAACACGCTGAAACTCACAGGATAACAGTTCAGTCAATGCGGCCACGACGTGACGGTTATAAGGATGCTTTTCTCAACCAATTAGACATTATCATCCAGGGATGGCGGATTCCTTGCCCACTATAGATACTGACTTTAGAGACTAATCCCTTCCAAATATGGCCTTATTCATGTGCTATCCTATTATGTGTGAATTTGCACACCGACGTGCTCATACTGTATAGTTACACTTACCATCCTTGTCTTGTTTTAATCTCTTTGTCATATTAGACATTGATGTCAGTAATGAATATATTTTTATTTATTTATCTTGGAAATATTTTGATACTTGGAGATTATATGTAAATATAATAATTTAGTTGTTTCCAAGAGCATATTTCATACAAGATCATGCTTAATGAATAGCATACGCTATTAATTCAAAGATGGATACATCTCAAGCTACTGAGAAAGTGGGTCTATTTGCGAATACTTGTGCAAAAAGTGAGTTAGTCTTCAATAAGGATACCATATTTTCCGGTCCTTTATAACTGGCAGACTAGCACGGTTACTCCAATCGTTATATCACATATAATATATATCACATAGTTGAGCAAAAATACATATTTGTTGTTTTTTATCAAGCTTACATCGGTACAAATCGCTCTCAGTGTGTGTTGTTCTGTCATAAGTACAAATTCTTTAATCCCTTCCCGCTTCAAAAGATTTAATCTCTGTAGGATTGTAGGCCCATCTGACGAAGACTTTAAACTGACGACCATTGATTCCACCTTGATTGAAGACAGAGCAAATACGGCATCCCTGCGCTCCACCTGACCTGGGGAATTAAAGGTAAACACAAATCTCCAGTGAAACAATATATTGAAACTGAAGACATGTGGACTAAAACTGTGCATTTTTGCTTCAGTATGGTTGATATTGATTATTCTAAATGGCGATACTGTTTTACTCCTAAAAACGCCCTCAACTAATCGTCTTGGTACACGGGTTCGGTGAAATGATGTTTCGCATTTCAGATGACAAATTATCTCTGCGTGTCCTTAAACACGTTTTGGTTGTATTCGAGGAGCATTTCTATGCGGCGTTTGTTTAAACTTGATCCAGAAACGACAAAGTTATATTTCCTCCCCTTGTTCGGTTGATTTAAGTGGGCTGTAAGAGATAAAATCAGTAAATGCACTCTTTTAGCTCTTGGCATTTGTATGTTATCCTTTCGTTATCGGTTTCTTGTTACACACTCACCAATTGATTCGTCCACAATAAAACCAACACTTTCCCAGCCTGCATAGCGCATGATGTCTTTGAGTAGATCATATCTTATTTGGTGTTCTGGGGTCATATACAAGCTGTAACTACTGTTTGGTCGGCATTGGCAGGGTTCCGTGCTGATTATCATGTGTGGTAGATGGAAGGTACCGGCTTGACCTGAGAGGTGTCTTTGCGATCGGCAGTCCAAAATAGATATTAATCCATGGATTCCATGCTGTATCAGATCACACACTAAAAACAATAGAGAATATATATATACCCTTGTGATCATGAATTACCAGGAAACAATTTTGAATTCAGCGAGTCCAATCAAGTTCCCCACATGAACAACCACCACAATTGATGACTGAGATACAGAACTTCAAAGGAATCAATATCATGCTTCTTGGGATCGCTTCCTACTCAGACGGTGAGACCTGATCAATTTATATAAGATGTGTTGCCAGGACTATTGCATCATTTGCTCTTCAATATTTTCATCTAACTCCACTTAAACCAATCCCAGGGGTTGAAATAGCCCCCCCCCCCCAGGCCTGGACAGATCCCAGAAAGCCCAGGCCAGATATTGTTAACCCAACACGATGATATTTCATCTCCTATCATATCATTTAACCCACTACCATGGCATTTTATCTCATATCAAGCTTTCATACATGTACGTCGATTCAATCCCAAACGATAACCGAAAGAAACGCACTCAAAGAAAACGGGAACGGATTTTAAGTATTCCTGGTGAGCGGTACGGATATATTCGGTAGTAAAACACGGTGGAATGTACAAAATCAACAAGTATATAATCACATCATCTTTTAAATTTGCCTCAGGTTGCAAGCAACTTGGGGAGCGTAATTTGATTGTACCGTCTACAAGCAAGAACGCCAGGGCAATCCGGCTTTGGATTATGGACATCAAAATTCTTTAATGGACGACGGCTGAAAATTCAATGACAGACCAGACGCTTGTACCCATTTAATGCTTTTGTTACCCTGCGCCAACAGAACTGAATCCAATAATAGGACAAATCATCTATAATTATTATTGTCATACTTGACTTTCTTGCAAAACTAATGTTCATCGTGCAAAGAAATTGCCAAAATTGGACGGAAAACAACACAAATTTTGTTTACCAATCATGGCCACCAATTCGGATGTACCCATGGTCCTTTGCAAATAAGACCATGTAAACATGCTCATAATTACCCTAATCTGTTGAAGCTTATTACCAGCGCAAATTTCAAATATTAAAAGTCAGCTTTCGTCCGCCACGAATTAGCACTGATTAACACCAGGCACCAACAATGTTCACACAGGTCATCAAGTTTCAGCTCTATTTTGCCAATCTACAACCCCGATGAGAAGTGTCGGTGTGAGCGCCTTTCCGACATCGAACTCGATTCTATAGGTAATAAAAAGGAACTGATTCACCAATTAAGCCTGTCGGGCAATAAATGTATGGGACTATGGGACAGGCTAGCCCTACGATTGGTTGATATTCACATAAAGTGCTGGTGGTTGAATATTGGTGAGTGAGTTCCAAATATTGTCTGGAAACTTCACGCAAATCTGTCGCGTAATTAACGCGCGCTGGCAATATTTACGCTCAGTTAAATTCCATTATAGTCTTCAACGCGGAACTAGTAAAATCGGGCACCCCCAGTCGGCCTTGTTTCATTGAAATTGGTACTGGATAACATCATGTTTTTATACCGTCTAAGTGATCACTGACATATTGTGACGAAACATAATGTCTGAGAATTATTCGTCTGATGTCAGTAAAGTGGAGATCTTTTAATGAGCGAGCGGGGTATCATCACCCCTTAACAAACTGTATTCCTACGAAGTAGGCTACAGATCACAAATTGTCCGGTAATGAGTGAGTCAGTCAGTCAGTCAGTTCATCCGAATCCTTTCGCCAGCAAAATAAGGAGAACCGTTGACATTAGAACCTTGATTTTTGGCATGAACGTGCATTAGGGCATTGTTACCAGCAAGTTCTGAGCTGACCGAATTCTGATGAAAATTTGATTTATAATTATTTTTAATTATTTATTGATGGCTCAGCGAGTGCACCGTCATGCCCATCGGGAACCCTTGGCTGTATGTTTCACTGTATATATAACACAGTACAAAACCTGGTGGGATATGCCATCCGTAATTGTTTTGAGAGCTAGAGGTCACAGCAGTGTAGCTGGGTCACCCCCAATAGGCCTATAAACAGATCAGAACTAACAGTCTGATAGGCTTGGGATTCGAGAATGCAGTTAATACTGCCATGGTGTAATAATTAAATTGTTCTTAGAGGTCAGAGCAGGGGAGACAAAAATAAACAGATCTGTCTGGGAGTTAAAAAAATATCACAACAGATGGTACCGGTATTACATTAAACCATCGACAGTGCAGATTCTATGAGTTCACATGTTGACGTCTTTATTAATTTATTACCGTTCCAGGGGACATTTGAACAGCTGCCGTTAACTTGAGACACACACTTTTGCTATATACACACATGTTTTGATTAAATGCTACATTATGGGAAACGAAATTAAACAGATATGTAATCAGTATTAAGAGGCTGTATTTAAGATGCTAAGTACAATCCTCAAATTCTACATTCATCAGATTGCCGATACCCAAAATGTATTGTCGCATATATCTAGATAACAACGTAATGTAGAGATGCTATTTATTCGTCTTTGTACCGGTCATGCTCAGGAGAATGACATAGAATCATTATTATCTTGTGCCGAGAAGGTGTTGGTCTTGAGTTGAATTACCATAAACTACATAAATGCTACCTTTCTATTATAGGACTATATATAAGAATTTGTTGTATTGTTGGGAAAGGGGCACTGAAAACCATTAAAGAGATGTAAATGTATTTTCACGCGTAAAGCCTGAAATGTACTGAACTTTTTATAATTCAATCTGTTTCCTTTAGTTAAAAAATAATCGGCGATCGTTATTCATTTTTGGAATGAAGGCGCATTAGGAGACTGTTACCAACAAGTTCTGAGCTGACCTACTTTTGATGAAAATTTCTGGTGATTTTTGATGAAAATCACTGGTGATTCTGACTTGGGCAGTGCCCATCTTAATATAGGCAGGATTTCAACTGGGGGTGGGGATTTCCAAGAGTTCAGTTCACGTCGGAGTCCTAATGCCTACCCTACTTCGTAGGTCCTGTGACGATAGTCACACTGCTCATGTACAGTATCTCTGAAACGACATAAAAACTAACAAAGATACTTTATGGCCTAACATGTTGAGTTCATTTTGAGACTTTGCATACACATCTGAGCAGATGATCATGAGTAAATTCAAAATGGCGGTCACGTGGGTGTGACTGAGAAGTTGCGTTTTCATCGTTTTTCTTCAGCAAGTTTGGCTTATGATGCATCAAATAATTATCGACTAATTTATTATGCGGTTTTTCCTAAGAAAATAGCATTTAATTAAATAAAAGATTCGGTAAATTTGACTGAAAAATCGAATATGTTTTTTTTTAGTATGACGTCACTGCGAGGTCATCAGTGGGATATCCAGGAGTTTTTATATTTTCTGGTAGAGCTTGACCTCGTGACACTTTATGGTAAGTTTCAGCCCCATACCTCAAGAAGTAAGAAAACTATTTAAGACGGGGGACACCCCAGGCTGTGGTAACCCCCCCCCCCAATCGCCCAGGCCAGATAGGATTAAACGGAATTACATACGAATATTGAAGAATTTTTTTTATCTAATAACTCTGCCAACCTATCTGATGGAAAATGATCAAAGCTATATTAGCCACACTCCAAAGAATTAGAACCCAAGACTTAATCACAGGAAATGATCTATATATCTAATCACCATAATCAACATAATCACATTTTTACCCAATTTCCGTGGTTCAATGGTACATACCTTCAAGGGAAACACGCAGGACGTTCGTGTCGTTTATGTATTTCCACTGTATGTCGAGTTCATTTCGCAAGGGTTCTGGAACGTCGGTGCAAGATCCATCAACCACCTTCGTCATAACTTTCGGCAATTCTTCTTTAGGGTCAATTCTGGCATCCAGCACGACAGCTGAAATTCAATTTGTCAAAAGATTTGAGTTGAGGATTGGCGACATTATTCTAACCGGATATTTGATTGAAAGGATCCATTAATAAATTTGGCGTTCAACAGCTTGAATTGACAATTGAATTATTATGTAGTCTTTTCCTAATTTCCGCGAATCATAAAACTGCCAATGCAGGCTGTTCAGCTGGTAAAACGATAAGAAGGGCAGCGGGCCAATATTGAGGAGTTGATGTGGAATATCGGTCCGACACCTGATCTTTGACACAGATAGGTGACGTCAGATCTGTGAGGTGCTCTGTTCACGATTACGAGATTTCCCTGGCAGAAGACAACAGATAGAGGGCACACACATGAGAAGGGTCGAGTTGGAGAGCTCGCATTCACATTCACAAATGAACAAACTTAATGCGGAAAAGGTAAAAAACATGATTTTGTCGAGACTTTATACTTTTTTATTGGCCCTTCATCAATAATTATCAGCCCGACATAATCAGTAGCGGCCCTCGGGGCCATCGGGTCCTTGAGCCGCTTATGACTAAGTCGGTCTTTTTAGCTTTAGCAAATTGCTTGTCGTCCATGGTCCGTCGTCCGTCCGTCCGTCCGTCGTCCGTCCGTAAGCAATTATTGTTATCGCGATTTCTCAGGAACTACTGCATGGATCTTTGTCAAATGTTGGTACACAGGTTCCCCTTGGGGTCTAGTTGTGCAAAATACCTTTTCTGGTCTGATTCGGAAATCCAATATGGCCACCAAGTGGCCATCTTGGATTTCCCCATGAAACTTTGTTATCGCGATTTCTCAGGAACTACTGCATGGATATTTCCCAAATTTGTAGTACACAGGTTCCCCTTGGGGTCTAGTTGTACAAAATAACTTTTCTGGTCCGATTCGAATATCCAATATGGCCACCAGGCGACCATCTTGGATTTCCCCATGAAACTTTGTTATCGCAATTTCTCCGGAACTACTGCATGGATCTTTCTCAGAGTTGGTACACAGATTCCCCTTGGGGTCTAGTTGTGCAAGATACCTTTTCTGGTCCGATTCGAAAATCCAATATGGCCACCAGTCGGCCAACTTGGATTTCCCCATGAAAATTAATCGTGAATTCTCAGGAAATTAGCGCATGGGTCTTTCTCAAATTTGGTACACAGGTTCCACTTGGGGTCCACTTGTGCAAGATACTTATTTTTTGTCCGTTTCGAAAATCCAATATGGCCGCATCTTGAATTTTCTCATGAAATTTTATTATCGTAAATTCTCAGGAAATTGCTGCATGGATCTTTCTCAAATTTGGTAAAGAGGATTCCGTTGGGGTCTAGGTGTGCAAGATACCTTTTTTGGATCGATTCGAAATCCGATAAGGCCGCCAGCCATTTTGAATTTCTCCATGGAATTTTGTTATCTTGAATTCTCAGGAACTACTGCATGAATCTTTGTCAAATTTGGTACACAGGTTCCCCTTGTAGTCTAGTTGTGCAATGCACCTTTTTTGGTCCGATTCCAAAATCCAATATGGCCGCCAGGCGGCCATCTGGAGTTTCTTTTTGAAACATTGGTATCGTGAATTCTCAGAAACTACTTCATGGATCTTTCTGAAATTTGATACACGGGTCCCACATGGGGCCTAGTTGTGTAAAATACCTTTCTTCGGCGTCGGCGGATCAAACGGTGGTCATATTTTATATATTGAGTATAGAGAATATCCATAACTTCACCTTCTATATCAAGGAGTTCAAATGATTCTGAATTAAAATGTATTCCTTCAAATTTCAAATCAGTTTACTTTAGTCCATGCCGTTGCAAATGAACTGCCCCACCGTTTCGTCTGCCGACGGGTCGGTTACACGAAGGGACGTCACTCTTGTGACGCAACGTCATAACTCGACAACTGTAGACTCCTGTGTGTTTCGATCCAAGGGAGATAATCAGGATTCAGAGACCTTCAAAGTTTCAACATTACTGCACGGACCGGTTCCCTTTAGCATTAAGTAGTGTACCATCTTACTATTTTCGAGCATGGTATCTCAAAAGAGATATCTCAAACTAGCCCCTTAAACAGAACAGAATTAGCATTCGTTCCTAATTATCAAATCTTAGGTATGTTTTATAGCTCATGCCAAGTGTCAAAGAGATTTTTCTTCGCTTTCAGTACCCAATGATGACACGTGCAAAAAAAACATGAATTGCAGGCAAGCATCTAAAAGGTGCGTGGACCCCTCAGCCTGTTTTTTTTTGTCAAGTAGGATCAGGGCTGCATCTAGAGCCAATTTAGTTCCGGAAAACGTATGGGTGCCCAAAACTCAAATGAAACAAAAAACGAAACTGTTGTTGTTGTTGTTCAATTTGAAAGGATTTCTGAAGGAAATACTCATAGAAAAAGCGTCTGGAAGCCTCAATATCGATCCCATTGCATAGCTGGTTATTGAATTTCATGTTAATACACCTCTGTTTTGTGATTGATCACAGGCTCTTTGTGCCTACATTCACTAAAAAAATTGGACCCTCTATAATGAATTACGAAAAGGAACTGGGAGTTTGGGATCGGAATCAGCAAAAAATCCCTGGATACAGCCTTGCGGATACAGTTTGTGTGGTTTCTGTAATGTATATAATAGACTTCGTTTTCACGTGAGTGGTGTGTTGGGATTACAGCATGCAAGAAAGTGTAGCTTTATCAGTGGCAATTTATGCATTGCACAAGTGTGATAAGTTAATGGCATACAATCACAATGATTGACACAAGCCCACCATTATCATTATTTGGGTGGGGGGCATAAGCTCCAGGTATGCAAACTGGTTCAAAATTGCACAGAGTCAGGCTAAAATAGGCTCTCCTAATCATTCGTTTTAAATAATTTTCAAGGTACAGTCACATGTTTGGTGACAAAAATTGAAGCATTATGTTGTACCAGTTAAATGTGTGGACACAAATGTGGTTCATGCAAAAGTTTTAGGATAAATCATATGATATAGAATACAATGATTTAACAGCAAAATTGAAGAAAAATGTTGTCCTTCATTTAAGGCGACGCGAAATTCAAACTAACAGGGGTTCGATAATGCAGGGATTCCCCTGCCAGTTATTTCATATCATACTTATGAAATAAAATATATTTTGTGCAAAAGCTTTAGGATAAATCGTACGATGTGGATTAGAATGATTTAATAGCAAAATTGGAGAAAAATGTTGTTCTTCATTTAAGGCGACGTGAAATTCAAACCTAACAGGGGTTCGATGCTGCGAGAACTCCGCATCGGTTATTTCCTCTTGTACTTCTGAAATAAAATAATGTCCCCAACCTGTTAGTTATACTATAAAATAAATTTTACGTGATTCTGCATGTGTGTGAGTGACGGACTAGACGCTTGTATATGTGAAAAAACAATGTACACTGCATCTCATACATATTACATGAAGCTGAGAAGCTGTGGATTGGAAAAAGTCCAATAAAATTTAGTGCCCCAAGGGTGGGGAAATCCTCCCGAGGGTAGTGCATAGGTTGAACAATTGTAGCATGTAAGCTCCCAGATAAATGGGAAATAAAAGGGGAATAAATGGATATAAATTGAATCTTGAATGGACCAGGTTTTCTTGTATCAGGGAACCTTCAAAATTCACAATGAAACATGCAACAAAGTGTTCCCGATGGGCATAGATAACAGTGCAAAAGATAAGCCATCAATAAATAATGAAAAAAAATAATTAAAAATCATGAAATCATCATAGCCATCTGAAAATCTAATCATTTCATCAGTGAAGATTCAGGAAGCTCTTACCAAAGTTTGGTCAGGCCCGACTTGATAGATCTGCAGATATTCAGCGGACAAGCACATGTTGATGGGCATAGTTAACAGTGCAAAAGCTGAGCCATCAATAAATAATAAAAAAAATAATTAAAAATCATGAAATCATCATAGCCATCTGAAAATCTAACCATTTCATCAGTCGACATTCAGGAAGTTCTCACCAAAGTTTGGTCAAGCCCGACTTCATAGATCTGCAGATATTCAGCGGACAAGAACATGTTGACGGACGGACGACCGGACGGACGGACGTACGTACATGGCAACGACAAGACCCCGCAGCCCTATGGGCTTACGGGTAAAATTACTACAAAACGAAGACGAAGGATCCTCTGGACATTCACTTTAAGACTAACTTGTACTATAACAACCGACATTAAGCACAGTTATTTTTTAAATCTTGACCTCCTGAAACTTATAAAGATAATATCTTGGTGTTTTCCAGTGTCCCTTTTCGATCATTTTCGCTCAAATAATAAATTCTGCAAACAAAATCAATCATTTGTTCTTAGTAACAATGGACAAAAAGATCCTCTTGTCATCAGCTTACAATTATCGGACAGTTGTTCTCTCGTTTGCTCCCGAGAACAAATGAACAAGTGATAGCAGCTATTACACGTCCACTTCAAGCTGCATACCGAAATGTAACAATAACATGCTTTTTTAGGACTTTATACCCTTTTATTGGTCCGACGTCAATAATTGGCAGACCGACTTAGTCATAAGCGGCTCAAGGACCCGATGGACCCGAGGGCCGCTACTGATGATGTCGGGATGCTAATTATTGATGGAGGGCCAATAAAAAAGTATAAAGTCCCGACAATATCATGTTATTTACCTGTCATTTGTGAATGTGAATGCGAGCTCTCCAACTCGACCCTTCTCATGTGTGTGCCCTCTATCTGCTGTCTTCTGCCAGGGAAATCACGTAATCGTGAACAGAGCACATCACAGATCTGACGTCACCTATCTGTATAGGACCGATATACCGAATCTACTTCTCAATATCGGCCCGCTTATCGTTTTACCAGCGGAACAGCTTGCATTGGTAGTTTTATGATTCGCGGAAATTAGAAATATCCTACCGAGAAAGCGCGGCAACTAGTAATAACGGAAAATATTATGTTTAGCTCTCAGTGTTTTCATATCATTGTGATATAAGAATTATATATTCTTTCCGATTTAATTACAGGCGCAAATCGCAAAAGTTGTTTTCAGGTTTCAATTATCGGTCCTATCAACGACACTCAGTTATCTATAATATTTAATATGTTATTGAAATGGTTTGGTTGAATATCGCTTTCGTTTTTTCGATATCTAAAAGTAGGTTATCTCCCCTGAGGCTCTGTCCGGTAGTTCAGATCACCTCCACCAGTTTGATTTGCCTCGGTTCTGTGTCAAATTCTCCCGTACATTTTTTTGACATGTATGTACTCATCCGTAAGATTTTCTAAAAAAAAACCCTAATATTTGTTAGGGATGAGGGGAAGTCATCGAATCAGAAATTATTTATTACTTTTAAACTTAATAATCATGATTATGAAAAGCATGCAGTACCGTACAGGGCAGAAATAACTTAACAAATTTGGGTTGAAATAATGCTGCTCAAATAGCTGACGCGCTGAGCGGAGAGCAAGCGTACAACCCTTACGTGATTGCTCGAGAAGTGTCGCTGAGGGAAAACGCTGCCTGGCAAAACTATCTGGTGCGTTTTCTAATATAACCAAGGAGAATGAGACGTGCTCTGACACGTTTGATAAGTATCACAGCCTGCGCCTAGTAGTCGGGAGAGTGTAATTCGTGACCAAAACGCGCGCACATTTGTACAACAAGATTTAGCCTACGTGTCGGTTGTTCTGCTGGAGGACAAAAATCAAGTACCGCTTTCAGAATAGCAATATTTCAGCAGGAATTGTGTGCATCATATGGAGATTTCAGCGGCTCACGAATTCTCTTAGTCAGGCACTAAATGGGATCCCGTGGGAATGTGATTAAAGCTGGGAATGGGGCAAAATGACCCGTACCTCCTTTTAACCTCATATTTGCGGAAATAAACGTTATTGTGGGCTAAATTATTCTTTGTCCATTTAGCCCATTGTACAATAATTATTATGAGCCAATTTGCTCGAATATAAAAGCTAATCATGTTTGGTATTTTGTATGTTTGGTATGACCTGAACAATTTGGTCATGGTTATTTCGAAATTTTTCTTTGTCTTCAAAACTGGAACGAGAAAATAACTGCTAATTATAAAGTGTCGTTTCATTGAAACATTCATTTGTTGCCGGGAAAATATAGATCAAAAATAGCTACCGTATGCTGGTCCATGTGACGTTTTTTTCATTCATCCCTCCTGCCTCGTCTAAATTTCTTTTGCAGATTAAATTGACATTTTATGAAAGCAATAAACTGTTTTATCGGAAATCACTCGACACCACAGCAGTGCTGGTCGCAAAGAAACATCGGAATTGTCCCCCGCGAAGTGTCCGCGACTGGACGACTCTTTCGATACCCGTATTCTACGTGTCACAATAAACGTTAACATAAATAAATAGAACACTTCTCGGACAAGGTTTATGCCATTCCTACATGTATATACAATTTGCACATTTATTACATTGTATTCGGCATAGTATCTTTCTGGTTTGTGGGTTTTTTTGCTCGTCTACATTTTTTCCCTACAGAACATTACTTGGTTCCATCTGTTAGTTCCGGCTGAATTAAATAAGTCGAACTAGCTTGTTGCAGTGCTGTTTGGGTTTGTCATTTGTACATTTCAGGAGACCGACATCGAGTAATCTATTGCCCCATTTACTAGTGGTTCGTGTCTCCTTACATGCGTTACCTGACGGACGCGTTTCTTTCCAGAAAAAGAATGTACACTTGCTGTACATTCGTGAAAAAGAATATACACTTGCTGTACATTCGTGAAAAATAATGTACACTTTTAACAATAGAGTGACGTCACAACTAGCGTTTAATATCACTGAGTAGTATTCTTTATCCAAATATGTAAAAATCGTATTCTAGAGTATAATGACCAATCACGCTTTGATTGGGACTGTTCATTTGAACATCTTGAACATCTGAAGCACATATTGATCAAACGGCCCCTAGCCCTGTGTTAAGAGAAACGGAATCAATAATATTATTATGCAAGTAACAGAAGTTACGAAATGTACCGCAAGAGATCCCATTACGATAATCATCGTATTTTGCCAGAATCTAGACAAACCGATACTTTCTCAATCCTGTGTTATAGAACCTGCAATTGATTTGAATATAAATGACAGATACCGACGAAATCGATTAACGATATTACTTGATCGCTGAGAACTTTCGCCCAGTTGCACAGAATCTACCAGTCTTTTTCATGGGGAAGATACATTCAGCTAAGTATCGAATTTTCTCCGAAATCGATCCTGTTCGGTTGATAATATTTGCTAGATATTATGTAATGAAAGTATGATTGTCACGTGACCTTATTTGAGAAAACAACATGTGGGCTGCAGATGTGTTTTAGGACATTGGTTCAGTAGACATTGGCTAATAGTTTAGTACTTGACTCAAAGTGTGATATTCAATGTAAGCATCTCAAGATAAATTGAAATCGTACAAGGCCTGGTAGATATTTACAAAATATTATCGCGTTGTCAAACGTGACATGCAACAAGGTTGACCGCCGTTTGAGTTGGGCTGTGTGTTGTGTTTTACATTTAAATAAAATATGACGCAGGTACCCAAAACTATTCAATGTTTCCAATATCAGCATGTCTGCTCCAGAGTTTTTTCCATTTATACGCGATTTTCCTTCTGTAGTATTTTCCCAAACACAACGATTTTCCCTTCTATTTGCCGAACACATATGGTGATATTGAAAGCATCAGCTCGAATTTCATTGCAGAGGTCAGTTTTAAAATATTTCCAAATATTTCCAAGTGCCAAAAATAACAAAAAAGCGCAATGTCAAATGTCAGTCGACGTTGGTTTACAGAATTTGCTCGGTATGAAACACTGTTTTGTGTGCATAAATATTTGCTTTCTTCTACATACGTTGCAGCAAGAGGGATTTTGCTCAGTAAATGGCATGCCTCCTTTTCTCTCTGTTGTCATTTTCTTTTCATTTTATTCCCTGAATTATATTGGTAAAACTGTATGTTTGAAAATCATTATCCCATGAAAACATGAATTAATACAATTTTTACCAAGATATTTCGCTTCGAGGATTGAAAAAACAGTTTCAGTTGTCAGTCATCTATCATCTTAGAAAAACGGTGAAAAATACAGTGCAGATGTCATCTTGCCCCATACCTGGACAAGATTGGCTTAGAGATGGCCGTTCTACCTGAAGCAAAACAGATTTTTTCTTGTTATTCGAGACTTCTAGATGAATGGCTCATTTTAAATACCAAATTCCCCAAAGAATCCCTTCCAATGCACGAGCTCGGACTAAGATCTTATAAATGAATTCATAAGAACAGAAAAAATGAACGAAATATGCAACAAAAACAACCCAGAATCATAAAGGATGTCTTCCTCTAGTGATCTTAAATTACCAGACCTTAATATCCAGAGCTATGAGTAGTGGACAACTGGGCTGGTGAAATTTGGAAGGGTATACCGTATAGGTGACGTCATAACGCCGCCAGTGCGCCGCCAGAACGCCGATATTGCGCCCCCATTACGCCCTGCCTATTTCCATGCTTGGTCATGTGGTCATAATTGTAAGAAATTGCCGGACATATTTGCATACGTGACACTTAGGACTGCACAGAAAAGGATTCGACGTCATAATTTCACTCCTATCGTCTTTCCAGCTTAAAGATGCAGTGCTAACATTAGAGGGAACTGAGATCAAAGTGGCAAAAGAGATCAAATTCTTAGGAATGTTGTTTGACCACCGACTAACATTCAAATCGCATATCAACTGCTTGAAAGCTAAGTGCACGAAAGCTCTTGATTTGTTGAAGGTAGTTGCCAACTATAAGTGGGGAGGAGATCAGCAAGTACTTCTCCATTTATATCGATCACTTGTTCGTTCCAAACTTGATTATGGTTCTATTGTTTACAATGGTGCAAGCAAGTCAAACTTGGCAAAGCTTTATCCTATTCTCCATCAAGGACTAAGACTTTGCCTTGGAGCGTTCAGAACATCCCCGAAAGAAAGCTTATATGTCGAAGCAGATGAATTTCCGTTAGAACTTCGAAGAATTAAACTATCACTGCTATATCTCACAAAATTGCGATCAAATCACTCGAATCCTGCATATAACTGTGTTTTCAAACCTCAGTTCGTGGATCTCTATTTGAAGAAACCCTCCATTATTCCACCACTTGGAATTCGTATGAAACCACAAATTGTAGCAGCTGGTATTAAATTTAGAATCAAATTTTACCTAACAAGATCTTATCAATTCCACCATGGCAGTTAGCTCAACCAGAAGTAGATATTTCTCTAACAAAATATAAAAAAGCAGACACGAGCCAACTCTTGTATACACAAGAATTTGGTTTACAGAGAGAGAAATACAGATCGCATCAGGCTATATACAGATGGTTCTAAAGATGGTGAGAGAGTAGCATGTGCTACTATCTTTAGTTCCAGAACTAAAACCTGTCGACTACCAGGAAAAAAAGTTCGACATTCACAGCAGAAGCAGAAGCTATATTGTTGGCTTTAGAAGATATTGGGTCCACTAAAAGAAAAAAATTCACTGTCATGCCTCAAAGCGATTAAAAGTGGAACTTGGACTCATCCCACTATCTTGAGTATTCTACAACTACATGACTTGACTAGATGACAACTACATGAGGCTGATAGAATGGCTAAGGCAGCCCTGAATGATGAGGTTGATCCTGTTGGATTCCCATGTAGCTATTTCAGACCCTCTATCTGTACTTATTTGAGACGGCTGTTTCAATCTTTATGTGACGCTGTGAATAATAACAAAGTTCATAAGTTAAAAGAAAACTGCAGGCCACACTCATCTGAATAGCCAAAAACGTTTCGATCAAGCCATGATCAGGCGATGTAGAATCGGCCATACACGATTAACTCCCGAACATTTACTAAAAAAAGAGCCAGTCCCAAGGTGTATTCCATGCCATGAAGACCTCACGGTGAAACATATTCTTATCGAATGCATAGATTTTAAGACTGTAAGAGATGCTTTTTATCGAGCGACTACTTTGGAAGATCTTTTTAGTCGGGTGACAGAGGATTGCATCTTGGGTTATTTGAGAGAAATCGGTTTGTGACATAAATTTTAATGTGTGTGTGTTTTAATGCGTTGGATTACTAAGTTAGTGACTTGAGTACTTAGAATTTTGTTTGATCGTCGCTATATAGCTGAAATATTGCTGAACGCGACATTAAACCTTAATTCTCTCTCTCTCCCGATCGTCTTATCTATGCGTACGTATACAATACTGTATTTGCATGGACGGTACTGGAAACATTATCCTAAGGGGGGTAACTAGATTTTGATTTTAATTTTTCAAAACTACTTCTCACATGCACGCTATATCATATTGATGCTATGCTATTCAAGTATTTTAAGACAGAGGCAGTTAATTAAACATAATATTGACCGAACAATGACATCATCAACCAGAGGTAAGGTTATATATTTAGCACAGAAAATAATTGTAAGACGACTCATAACCATAATCAGTTCGGATATAGAAAAATGAAGCATATCTAATATTGGTGTACTATAAGACACATACTAAGCAGGAGAGAGAGCAAAGACCGCACACTCAAGTTATAGTGCGATACAAACTATAGTAAGTAAGAGATAATATATCTGTGCAACATAAAAGACATTAACATAACTCTTCCATCTATACATTTTTCCTATAAAATCTACTTTAATAATACACATATATATATACAATTCTTCGACATTGTATATATACATGCGGTCACAATGAACTTTGTCGCATTTAATTCCTATTGAAAAAAGTAATTTTAAATATTTTTGTTTAGTATGATAGAGCGAAAAGGGGAAATAACCCTGCTAAAGGAGAGAACTCCACTAAATACATAACTTGACTTCTGGTGTGATGACGTCATGACTACGTCACTTATGCGTTTAATTAACATATCTGGACTATGAAACATATAAGTCGCGAATGCGAAATGTAGTTTTTCAATTTTAAAATCAAAATCTAGATACCTTCCGTTATGCTCATCTTTCCAATAACGCCCATGCATTAATTGATATGACGATTTGAGTGAAACAATCTTAATAAATTGATATCCTATCAGTGCTCCCCAATCGTATATGTCGCTATGTAGGATCTTACCGCGGTTTCAATTAAATTTAGTGTTCAGAGCGCCCAGGTCATGACTATTTAATAATCGTATTATGACATCAAGACCGCATTTCAACTACTTTACTTGTAGACGTGGAGGGGGGATAGGGTCATCGTTAACGCTTTAACCCAGGGTTTTTGCCAAGGACCAGTCCATATTTCTACCCCGCATTATGGTGCCAATCTGGCAGGAGCGCGGCAACATCAGAAGATACTTCGGTTTCGGCTGAGCCAACCAAAAATCCCCTACCATTATGTTCTCTTCAAAGCACTATGAAGACTTCTCGAGATTGGTCGACACTCGCGTTAGTGCAAGCGTGCTAGATCCAACAAGCGACATATCCAAATGGGAGGAGCAGATCAGATTTAATTTTAATTAGATTGGGAGTAAAATTTTCTCTACAGCCCTAATTGTGACGCATGCAAGTAGGGTCGACAATTTCTTACAAATTATAACCACGTGGCCAAGCATGGGGAAACGGCTGCGTAAAGATGACGGAATGGTGGCGCCATGGCGGCGTTGTGGCGGCGGCGTCACCTATACAATATATCCTTTCGCATTACACATGTGGCTACGGAAGCCCATTTTTCCACTTTTACTACGGAGAAAAATTCGCTGACGGGGGAAAGGGTTAAACAGTCAACAGTTGTGTAACAATGGTGTACTGTTATTCAATAATTCAGCTGCACGCTCACTACAATGTTGCATCACGATGGCTTGTGTGAGAGGTTTTGTTCCAAAAAATGTTATATTTTGGCTATACACTTCAGATATCACTAACATTTAACGAATACATTTACTGATGAACCCATGTCATTGTATCTGGTATGCAAAATTCTCATTAGCTTATCTGGTATGCAAAATGCTCATTAGCTCAAAACAGAACCCCAAAAGTGAAATGCGGGTGACAAACATATCTTTCGTTTCAGTAATTTCACTCAGCAGCAATAGCTAAACACTCACAAAATTCTAGTTTAGGGCACATTCAACCTTCAACATTTCCCTCTTCCGTCCCCAGAGAAACCGGTACAAGCCCACACCCGACTCTCCAGGTCAAATCCACCTGAATAACAGGAGCCATCCTGTGCCATGACGCAAGGAACAAATATTCCAGGGCTGTTCCGTCAGGGCTAGGTAAAGACCCAGGATAATATCATATTCATACACAACACGTCTTCTTCGTTCACACTTCGAAGAAGTCTTGAAGATTCGGACCACCTAAAGAATTCAAACCCCGAGGTGTAAATTCCGTCTACAAATCAAAGCCAATCAGAACATTCCCAACGACTATGTGTAGGGTGACGTACTCTCTCAGTAGTTAAGTCGTTCCTCCTATTATAAATAGGGCGGTAGGCGTGGTCATATACATAGGATAGCCAATCAATAGCCCACTCATACGACCCAATTCGAAATTCAAATTGACTTGAGGTCGATGAAATCTCGTGTCTATTTATATATTGTTTTGAACAGAGCCGACAGGCCGATATGTCAAGGCTAATTCGAAGTATGAACGAAGTATGATCGACTTCAGTGTGAAGATGGGATAATATATGCCCGGGTTATCGCCATGCAGGTCTTCACGCGACCTCTTCAAATATAGCTGATGAGTGGTTCCCATTATTTTGTTGATATCATATAACAATGAATAAATAAATTAAATATCTTAATATCAAAACTCTGTCATCGTGACATAAGCAATACAACATTCAGATCTGTGTATTATAAATGAATTAATGATCCAACAACACTGCCATTAAAGGCTAAGATTCAGCTATTTAACGCAAAAATCCGAATCTACACATTGAATTCTTCTATCTTTTAACATGCAGTTTTGTCATTAATCGATATTGCAGGAAATCTAGACGATGACAATTTAATGTTCACCGTGTGACTGAGCTGAGATGTCGTATTAACTGTACATTTTTGACTGAACCCTGATCTTCTTACAAGTCGTACTTTAAAGTCAGATAGCTAATTATTTGGGTTCAGCGGTTTCTTTTTCTCCGCCAAAAGATGGTTAAGATTAGTGGAATAATGTGTCACGGTGTCGGATATCTAACTACAACTACAACGTTTTTTGTTCTTGTACATGTACGTATTAAATACGACAAGCTGCTGATGCATGGCTGGTTTTCACTTCTAAGTACTACTTCGCGTTAATTGAAACATTTTTACATTTGCATTTGATATGACCATTTTTGTAATTAGTGACAGTATCACATAGAGCATTGTACAAACATGGATATTGATTATTATGGTTTAGCGATAGAATCGTTTGATGTCAAATAATCCCATTGACCAGAACGAATGATATAGATAAGAAAGCGGCTTATCCGTGATATTCAGTGATTATATGGACCGGTGGTTAAGAATTCAGATGAACCCCTGACATGTGTATGGTACAACAGTGGATCATGCTTGCTGGATCGAAGGCGAACAGAGGGAATTATCTACAGTATGTCCTCTTTGAGGTACTGACACGCCGATCAAGTTACATAATTATTCCATTGTTTTTGTACATTTGATTAATATTATATATACAAGATGATGGCTAGTACATGTAACATGATGGAATAGTACATTATATTAATTACATTATATAATACATCAAATCCTTCATCAATAGGCGGTGTCGATCAATACTGGACGAAACTTCTATGCTCAAAATAGTGCTTTTATATCACCGACGTATGTATGTAGTTTTTAAAGATTCCTTCTGAATTCCGAGTTTTATTCATAACGTAAAATAAGATATTTTAAACTAGTCATTATATATAGCAAGCGTCAGATCCGACATTCAGTTAGACGCAACATTAAAAGGGAGGTGGAAAATGATGCCGACGTACTGACAAAATGTCACGCTTAGATCGTGTCTGATCATTTCAACTCCATGGAGATGTAGTCCAATTCTGGTCCTACTAACCCGAACATAATCTTCTAATATTTTTTTTCTATTTCTATCCAAATTTTGTTTATTATTTTGCATTTCTTGAATAGATGAATTGTGGTTTCAGTAAATTCACGGAAATTGTGCCATATTTTACAAACGTTTTATATTTAATACAGGTAACGTAGGGGCTAACAAATATTGATAGTCAGAACTCACTTAATGGTCCTATTTAGTCTCCAGATGTACCCCATCATACCTCGCATACTCCACAAATACCGATTCGCAAGACGACAAAACTATAAATACTATATCGAGACATACTTTCTCTGAAAATCTATTTCCTGGGGTATGCCAGCACGAATGATAGTAAGGAACGCTAATTTTCACGAAAAAGAACGTGACAGCTAAAGTGTTAGAAACGGGGATCTCCATGGAAACTATCCGAGAGCTTGACGAGATTTGTAATGTCTGGAGTCCGAAGGTATAAAAATTTATATTTTTATTCTGCTTTTGTTTACAGTTTTGCCACTAATAACACTGATTATATAATGTCTAATTCCGCTTAACCCGGAGCCGTATGAACCCATGTATTTCAAGATCCTCATAGTGTTAATATGAACAGTCACTATCAATACTTGACTGAGATACGTCATACTCTAGATAACGACTTTACGACGAAAATCATATAGATTAAGAATACTGATCAGCGATAAGGATTTGACATTTTTGGGACATCATGATGTCTTGCTGGCATCATTGCAAACTGTTGATCGCTTCTGTCTTGCAGGATACTAGTATTATGCATACTATGATTTATTCCTTTAATTTGGTGCTAATGCTATTATATGAATTAGGTCAGGATATTGGACGCGGAAATTCCTTAATGGACGACGGCTGAATATTGAATGACTGACTAGACGCTTGTACTGTATAGTTGATAAAAATGTCATTACAAGTATCATTCCGTTCTACAATACATGAAGAAAAGAAAATATCATAATATGTTATACAGCTTTCCTTTACTTCAAACAGCTAGAATATTTCGATGTATGGGGCAAACAGTTGTTTTCAAAGTGTTCCTATTCCAATATTTACAAATAGCTGAAACTAGAGGCGGATGTTTTTTATACGAATTTCTCAGAAACGTCCAATAAATCGTCTACAAACTGAACCCCCTTTTCTGTCGAATTGGGCATTTAGATCACATTTATTACACAAAGTATCTAATTCAATAACATATTACATTATCATATTACCAAAGTATCTCATTCGAGAGCATATTGATACATTTATGGCCAGGGAAGAGAAATTAAGGGCCAGGTTTTACTGGCACATGTGGTTGTTCTTGTTGTTGTTGTTACGTTTTGTCAGTATACATTTTCCCGAATACGCTTGTAGAATCGTCTCCCTGTGCCTAGATTTACCTGTTAAAATCACCAATTACATGATAGGTTGTGTATTGTAATCATTGACTGAGTGAAAGAATAAACTTACCAATTTTGAGACAATGGCAACCGTACATGGAGACGAGAAGAAATAACCAAGTACTCTTGTTAGGCATTGGCATTTTGCTTCACTGGTGCGAGGCTCGGTCGTTGTGAAGATGGCCTATGTAGTGTATGCTGGTCTATGTAATCACCAGTAATCCGCGTTCATCCGCCTAATGTGATATTCGTTCTTGGGATTCAAACAGCTTTCAAAGCCTGTATAATACAGATTTGATAGATGCATTTGTCAGGAACCGAGAATTCTTGATCAGAGCACATTCCTCATGATGAAGAGATTGAATCCCTATAATGTCATAAACAGCTCGGGGACATGAATTTATCGACTTACTCACCACATAATACATCCACCTGTAATGAATGTTGTAGGGCTATCCCAGAGACAGAACAATATGGCCATAAAACTCTTTCGCGGACATGTAATATTCCTCGGAATATTTATAAGCTACACTATTCTGTTGTTAGTGTACATGTAAACAGTTTTTGTTCGGAGACAAAGACGTCTTTACCGGAATCATTTCTCGGCGCCAGAATGTCATCAGTATAATTGCCGTGGGGAAGCCAGAGATGTACATTTTACTTTTTCGACAGGAACTGTGCTAATTACTAGCGCGGTTCATCAATAACTATGTGACAGTGCCACTTACTTTCATATAAAAGCCCAAACACATGATTGTATTGCTATTCATACATGCATAGTAATATCAAAACGAGATCCAAATAATTTCAATAAGTGCAATATATATCATTTTAATCATCAAATATTCATTAACTTCGTTCCCATCAGCGTAGATTTTCTCCTCCAATAGGAGCAAGGTATACAACAACTGGTTTCCTGAAGTCAGTGAATAATGTGAGCAATCACACAGCTGTTGTTCTCATTTTTGTATTTGAATATAACGGCAGGCACGCCAAACTCAACAAAACGTATGCTATGCTTCACAGGTTCACTACACTTTGAGTCTGCCGGCAATAACAAGAGTTAGCCCACAGTCTGCCGGCCATAACAAGAGTTAGCCCACAGTCTGTCGGTAATAGCAAGAGTTAGCCCACAGTCTGTCGGTAATAGCAAGAGTTAGCTCACAGCTTGCCGGCAATAGCAAGAGTTAGCCCACAGTCTGTCGTTAATAGCCAAAGTTAGCCCACACTCTGTAGGCAATAGCAAGAGTTAGCCCACAGTCTGTCTGCAATAGCAAGAGTTAGCCTACAGCCTGTCGGCAATGTCAAGAGTTAGCCCCCAGTCTGCCGGAAATAGCAAGTTAGTCCACAGCCTGCCTACGATGGCAAGAGTTAGCACAAAGCCTGCCGGCAGTAGCAAGGGTGGTTGTGGCTTGACCAATTAACAGCCGCGATTGTAAATCTAGGCCTAATACTTTTTACAGGTATAATAGCCAGAGTTAGCCCAAAGTCTGTAGGCAATAGCAAGCGTTAGACCACATTCTGTCTGCAAAAGCAAGAGTTAGCCCAAAGTCTGCCGGTGATACCAAGAGTTAGCCCAAAGTCTGTCAGCAATAGCAAAAGTTAGTCCACAGTCTGCCTGTAATGGCAAGAGTTACTCCAAAACCTGCGGCCAGTAGCAAAAGTGGCTGTGGCTTGACCTATTAACAGCCGTGATTGTGAATCACAATCAAAATTAACACTGTTTTGCAACAACATTCCCGATTCTCAGTCAACGGAGGTATTGGGAAAAATAATAATAGAACGAAAATATCGGTTAACAACGGGCATAATTGTAATTTGGTTATGTAACCTTCGGTGGGTTGCATACCGGACTGGAATCCTTGCCGAAATATCGAACTGTTGACTGGAGTATTATCATACCTCATTGAAGAGGTGGCTGGGTTGACTTTCGAAATAATGTTAACTCTACCTGACCTTGACTTTTTGGGACCTGGCCAGGCATGGGGATGGGGGAGTCGTTTCGACCCGCCGAAATATTGTTCTTACCACTTGAGCCAAAGGGACAGACACTTACCACATTATACCCTTGGATAAAGCTCTACGAGAAAGCGTAAAACAGCCCAGGATGGCCGCTTTGGTGACGTCATGGTGACCTCATTTTGAAAAGAGGCACTTTTGGCGGATTTTCCGGTCAGATGTTTCGATTGTTTTCATTTAAGTGGTCTCTTCGACAAAAACTGCATGATAAATCGGTAAATAATGATTTGATGTGCAATAAAATAGTTTTTACATATTTATCCTCGGACAAAAGCAGGAGTTTTGAAGAAATATGACGAAAACATCACTTTTCTACTACCCTTGAGTGGCGATCAACGCGGCGCACCCTTTGGTCAAGTTCTTAAGCAGGCAATATGTTAACCGTGGTCTAGTCTGGTTATTACAAACTCGCCACGTCATTTATGGGAGATGATCATGTACTTGTCATAACCGGAAATCTGTTCATAACGAAAAGTATCATCACATGCTCACGTGGTAGTTGATGCAGGATTCCAGTGATATAACGTGAATGATCAATAAGCCTTTCAAGAATTTTGGCTCCGATATCGACTGAGTAGCTAATCTCTTTTTTTGAATGTATTCTTTAGTAAGTGTCATGTCAAAGAGAAATGCTAATGTTGCCCTCTTCAATTCGCCTCCCCAGTGTGTGGGAACCCGAGGATGCTGTTGTAAAGATAAACTAAGAATATGCATAATGTATTAAGTGATACAACTCGGCGAATGTTAGTTGCAATTGAACGGCGTGGCAAAAACGAAGTCAATATATTGATCTATGTTTGCAATTTGTCTGATCTCTTCAAATATTAACTCTTTGTCGGTTACAAAATATTCGATATCATATAAATAATTTTACATATCTACGGATAAATCGATGACACTGGTTACGTTATAATACGAATTAAATGGCACAAGATTTATGGGGTTTTGATAAAGCTATCAATTATGAAAAAGCGGCAAAATCCGGTCCTCATATCCCAGTCATCCGAAAAACAAAAATCAACGAAAGAAGCACCGTATCGACTACCTTGCGAGTATGTATCTATACAACATCACTATCTTGGACGAGGAAAGTTTATAAGAGTCAAATTATAAAAAAATTCCCGTGACCACCATGTGGCACCACCGTCAATGCTGGACAAGTTAAGCTGATAATCATTATTGCTTTTTCACATCACTTTTTTTTTCGGGAAGTTGTGATTCAACATAGATGACGTCTGAATAATGCTAAAATGAATACCCTGACTTTGGCTACTCCAGGTTTCACGCAATCGTTGCTGGGCAGCCGATGGTCCGATTTTGTGATAGTAAACATATACTTCGCCTATACATAACCTCACTCGACACGGTCTGGGATAATGTAGGACATTAGTACCTCGTCCCACACTGATAGGAATCCATATTGGCATCCATGTTGAAGCACAGTATTACGCCGAAACGCCGAAAGCGCATGTCAGCTGTATGACTTCCGTTACTATGGAGATCAGCTCGAGAAGAAAAACCAGAAGAACCACCTCAAATTAGAAGAGATCCTTCGCGGGTAGAATCAAGAGAATATCCATTTCATCTGGATATATATTTTATCTCCTGATAAAAGAGAAATACAACGAGGACTATGCGAGCGGAAACACATCTTATAGCCTGTAATGTGCCTCACGTGCGGCGGATCACGATTTTTACACCATTAATGAGCGAGGTACTGTGACTTCGACGGGATAGGCTGAGCAGTCACGAATGGACATAAGCTGTGTGAAGGCATTTTTACTTATATTCCCGGATTTTCGAGCCGAATTTCTTATATTCAGAGATTGACCACATGTTGTTAACTTCTCATCCCTAGAGCCAGAGACTCTCGATAATTTTTTTTACCAGTTCTCAATGTTCGACGTAAATTGATCCGTGTGTATTGGGGAATACCGCAAAATTTCATCTGGCTCAATGACCACCTATCACAGCCAGATATAATTGATCGGATGTATAAAATATAAGCCGGTGTGATGGATAAGAATATCCTGGTAATCAGTGTCCATTTTCATATCTTTTTCTATAGCAACGAAGGATACTTGTCCCCAATGTAGAGACAAGTGTCCTAGCTGGGTTAGGAGATAGGACACGGACACTCTTAGCCACAGGACATTCTTAGCCTTCATACCAGACTCTTTAAGAACGGAGCTACGCACGCGCCTTGCAATGAAAAATGGTCACAGAAACTTGGTCGTGTGTCCCCGACTTCGGGCAGATTGGACTGAGTTCGGTTGCGTGTTGTGTATACTGAGCAGAAATATATCACTATAAAACTTGCACATGGCGTACAATTTCCACGTAATAGTAGATTGCTCGTGCTAGAGAAGAAGCGCTATAATCTATTCTCCAAGATATTACCATGAACACTTACCTATATAATATAAAGATTTCAAGTATACATTCAGTTATGTAATGCTGATATATTTTTACAGACGTTGGATGGAGTATCTTTGGTATATGACCCAAATTGTAATGGCCTTTCTGGTTTTCTGTCTTTTTTGGGTATAACTATCTTTGCATACACAACAAACCCCTGACCGCACCGATGTAAATATCTAAAAGATACATATTTTATAATAAATTGAAAACGTGTTTATACGTTCCAAGAACATGTTTAGATTAAAAAGTTAAGAGCTTCCATCAACAACGCAGGAGAGAAATTTCGAAAGAAAGGATGTTTGACGATCATGTAGTCTATCATTATAATTCCCTGACACCTTCGTCGTCTTCTCATCGGGAAGGAATAGACGACTTGCATTGATTCTGTGAATGTTTCTGGAACAATACGTGATCTTTCAGAGGATTACCTTTATTGTTAAGCTTTGATTCGCAATATGCAGCGAAACTCTAAAGAAATGTTGCACGCACATGTGCAATCCGAAATCCATGGATCATTGATGCAAATTGAGCTCACCTTTCTCATGACAAAGTAACCAGTCACGTATATTTTCGTATCAAATTACTAAATGCGAGCATATTGTCTCACATTACCTCGGGTTACGTGACTGCGCTATATGTCACCGACTTTGAAAGATTTTGCTTTTCCCAAAACGGGGTTCGTCCTATTGTTTTCACAACCACAGCATCTGTCCAAATTGACAGCATAATGTAAACATTTCCTTGCGCAATACTCGGTACATTACCTCCAAGTCTGTTTGATCAAACTTGTTTTCTTAAAGCAGCTTTTGTTCGAATTGAACAACTAAGGTGAACATCTCTTGCCATACTGCATGATCAAAAAGAAGTGTTATGGATATTGGTTATGGATTATGGATGTTAGTTATAAAACACAGTAGTTGATGAAAATCCACTTTTGCGCCAGTCTTTGTACATGTGCTTCATTGTCATGGGGCGCATTATTGTCTTCTTTGCGAGAACTTTCACCACAGTCGGATAATTACTGTGTCTTGCTGAGTAAGGCCAGATTATCCACGAGAACTCATTTGGAGACTCCCGTGTGTAAACACAGTCATCAATACACCTCAATCGTGTACAAAACGTGTAGGACATATTTGAGCACACCACCAACCGCGGTATTAAACCAATGGCAATCTCTCAGAAATGGTCTATGAATAGCCCACTGCTTTAGACCAGGCTAAAAGTTAGTAGGTCTCAATATTTGATCCCAAATAAAACCGGTGTGAGAAGCTGGCTTCAATACATGTTTCCCTTTGCGCCGAAACGTTTTCCAACAGGATACAACATCTTGGTTTTACTTGCAGACCATTTGGCAATCATACCACAACATTTAATGCCAGTAAGTGATGCTGTTCAACTCACTGAGGAACAGCCAACGAATATATTGTGTCAATAGACTTTGAGCAAACCATAACCTCTTTTGTAGACAATGTTTTGCTGAAAACCCAACTTATTACCTTTTTAAAAACACTTGTTTGCACTTTGGGGACTGGGGTGTTTGCCTTATGGAGCTTTTTAAATTTGGAAGCCCCTCTAACCTTTAACTGAATGTTAAAGGTTGGGGTCCCTTGAATGAATATTATTATACCTCATACCACAATTGTTCATCCTGATTGCTCAGAACTCAGTCACATGATTTTCTGTAATTCCTGATATGAAATGTATAACACACGAACTATTACATTTTCTGCAATAGACCATGGTCTCGAGGCGATAGCGCACGGTCCCTATGTAATAGTGCACGATCTTGTGCGCAGTTGTCTCTCGTCAGCGCGCGGCGACACACCGTTGCTAAGGACAGAGTTCGCGCTCCAACATTTGACAGCTGAATGAGTTTCGGCAACTTGAGCGGGAAGTTCTGGGATGTTTATGCTCCATATCTTCTCAAAACGACCAACATCTTACAGAAATAAATTTGGTATCGTTGTCAACAATTTTTACGATCAAAGATGAAGACATGCACAGACCGTTTAGGAAATATCGATTTCTAATGTAACGTACTGCATGTGTTAGATCTACGGTACGGTCGATATCAAATTTCATGATTTTTGCTGTTATCGGACACCAGATTTGCATACCCCCGTCTTTTGCTATCTTAGGTAATTAAGAAACATTCGGTACAATAAAACAAATAGTGCACGCTGTAAAGTGTGGCATAAGGACTCGTGTACTCATTGAATATTGCCTGTCTCGAGCTGACAAATCCTGATATCACACCACACAGCGTGCCATATCTGTATAATGTCTAACCCAGAGCACGATTTTGACGGATATATCAGAAAGTGTACGTAATAGCCCTACATGTATCAAGTCATCCGTTGAAAATGATGAACGATGTGACCGCCAGATAATAAAAGCGACCCAACCGGGTGGTTGGGGGGGGGGAGGGTATTTATTGAATGCAAGATTGTATTCAGAGCAAATAACTGCGAAGCACGACGCCGACACCCAAGCGCTTCATTTTCTGAAGTGTCATGTCATGTCGGTGCTTTGGCTTGTGTTCATGAATCTTTCGATTTCCACAGATACCAATTATTATAAGGTTTTCAACATTACTAACCACGGTTTTCTGCATTCATACCTATATCTCCAAGGCAAAATTGCCATACTACCTAAGATTGAGACCCCTTATATTACGCTGGCAGCATTTAAACATCAGTAATACATGTCCAATACATTTCCGGGTGAGCAAAAAGCTGTGATAATTGATATTGATCATAAAGTTCATAGGAGGACGATTTCTTGCCATTTCAACAATGCTGTAAATTATGAAGTCATTTGACATAACAACCACTTAAAACATGTTAAAATGTGATATTATAAAGATGTCTCCGATCATCAGTAATGTATGTTCAACATATTTCCAGGCGTTTCCAGAGAACATTCGCTTGTAATCTGCAGTGACTGAAATGCATTTATATTCTACAAAACAACTTGGAAATCCATTTGGCTTGAGGACTGCCTCTCAGTGATGGTAACATCAAGATGATATCATAGAGAACACTCACGGCTTCACTCTTCCAATAAACTATGTAGCTATTGTTCATATACTCATGTATCAGGGGCAGCGGAAGCAATTTCGGATTGCCCCGACCAACGATGACAGCACAATTAGGCGAGGGTCCTAGATTGCAGGAGATGCATTCTGAGCTATTTCCGGCACATAAAATACCATAGTAATGCTCGATAAAATGTTGAAAATGTGGGTTCAAATAAAACATTTACAAAGTCTATTTATCACTGAAAATCAGGTTCCACTTAAAGATTCCCGTCATCACCGCGCACACCATGAACAGAAGTATAACAATTTCTACGAAACACTGAAACGTCCAGGAAAGCGCTCGTGAAAGCTGGAGAGTAGATAATGCCCAAACTTTAGCGACGAGATTCCAAGACTAAATGATGATTATAGGCCTACAGATTTATTCGACTGTACACTTAACATGTACAGATGGCGCAGCGGACGGTTAAATATGAATATAAGTCCCCCAACATTGAAACAATTGATTTGACTTGGAACCGTAACTTTCAGTACACAGCATGCAGAGCAATCCCAAGAAAGATCCAGTGGCAAGGTACCCACAATTACCGAATTTGTCCTAATCCGGCTAGGATTTAAGAAGATATTGTATGAAAGCAAACTATAGGCGGGTCAGCGTGAAAAACAATCCCAAACGAGATCTTGAGACGATCTACCCACATACAAAATTTAAAAAGAATGCGTTCATTTTTTCAAAAGTTATTGTTTGGAAACAAAATTTTAACTTAGACCCCATTGGCGCCACCTACAAGCAGGTCGGCGTGAAAAACAACCCCAATCGAGATCTTGGGTCGAGATACCACATACCAAATTTGAAAAAAAACCCTTCAGTTTTCGAAAATTTTATTGCCCGGAAACGAAACCTTAACTTTGGCCCCCATGTGGCGCCACCTATAGGCGGAGTGGTGTCAAAAACAATCCCAAGCGAGATCTTGAGGTGAAGTACCCACATGCCAAATTTAAAAAGAATCCGTTCAGTTTTTCGAAAGTTATTGTCTGGAAACGAAATTTTATCTTTGCCCTAAGTGGCGCCACCTATTGGTGAATGGGTGCGAAAAACAATCCCAAGCGACATCTTGAGGCGGGGTACCGACAAACCAAATTTCAAAAGAATCCGTTCAGGTTCTCAGAAGTTATTGTCCGGAAACAAAGTCGGACGGACGCACGGACGAACGGACGGTTAAAGGTTATACCAAATGACTCTATACTATTTTGCATTAAAACATACCCAGTAGTGTTCCAAACAACAAATTAGTATTTTTTTCTTGAATAATGTCGTCGAAGTGGGTTTTAGGACACGAATAGCACACATGTGGGGGAAACGTATTGGAGCCATGACCTCTGGTGCATGACGTCACAACCTGATTACGATTTCCCGTAAACGTCATAGTCTATCAACCTCGCCACCAGGGGTCGCTCTCCGCTGGAAAATTGGCCGCTTCGTAGGGAGGACAGGACCGGTTGGCTGTGGTTTCGAGATTGATAGTCTATGACGTCGGGCGTTGTTGCGAAAGATTCACCGAACTGTGGGAGTTCTAGTGTGATGTCGGTGACATTTGGACGTCACAACAGGCATTTGAGCGAGATCGTAATCAGGTTGTGACGTCACAGGTCAAGCGGTCACAGCTTCGCCGTTTGGAAAGAGGCATGAAATTGTCGCAATTTACTGCTGCTATTTCCAACCTTGGGCAGTTTGAAAACATACAAAAATGTAAAACAAGTCTATATAATCACCTCTACAACAATTTAGCACAAAAAAGTAGCAGATTGTGAGACCATTTTGTATAACCTTTAAATATTACAGGTGAGCAGCGCCATGTGGACATTTAATAAGCGTACAGTCGATGGCGCTTTCAGACACAAATATATGTAAGATAAAATGCATACGGTATGAATTATGGTTCAATTCGCTCTGAAAAGTTGCAGGTCTAGATATTTTGTATATCTTGAATTACGTAATGCCAGTGGAGTTACAGCAAAACAATGTAACTCGAACTCATCCAGAATGATTGACTATACATTCAGACGCTGTGACATTGTTCCACTCTAGTTGACGGTAATCAGCGGTGCTGAAATTATTGCCCCCGACCATGGTCGGGTGGTCGGGGCGGTTCCGCCGCCCCTGTGTATTCGAATTTGGCTTTCGTGTCTTTTGCTTTTTTTCGTTTTTCGCTTATAGATACTGATTTTGTTTGTGAGTAAACTTTTTTGAGTGAACAACAGCTGACTACTGAATGTGAAATCTGGGACTTGTAGTTGTCAAAGTTCTCATTATATACATGTAGCCATGAATTTGGGCGATAACTGTTTTGAGAACATGGGAAAGAAAGCCATTCTTTTACTGCCTACCTTGACTGTCTATTTCAAGTTTGGTGGTTCATTGCTGCCGGAAAGGGCGGTTATTTGGTGTATTTGTATGAGATAGACGCCATTCATGAATCATTATTCATTCTAATCGCGTCATCTGATCCCCGTTTCGAGTTAAGTGCGACATAAATGATGTGGAGGTAGGGTGGCCGAGTAAGTCCGGTGAAAATGACAATCTCGGGAAAGGTAATACCTTTGCATAGAAGCTCATGCTGGAATCACTTACGTGATAAACCTTCCTGAGTTTTTCACATATGGTATGATAACTGAATGTATAACGTGAATTTATACCAGATTCATCAATTCTCGAAATGTCCCAAACAATTCCCCCCATTGTTTATAGATAGATAAATGATCTTTATTTAAAAACTCGTTTGTAAGGGTATAGAAAAAAACGAACAAATATGAACCTTTTATGGTCGCTTCCAACAAAAATGATTATCAAAGAACGCTTCAATTGAAATGAATGCGGATGGAATTTTGTTTGAATTTTTCCGTCCGACCTCTCGGGAAAATTGTGCTGACTGAAGTAAACCATTAAGGTAATGAAAGTCAGTCAACTTCATTAAGCAACCCGAGGGCTGCGCAGTGAACCGATAAATGACGGGAAACAACTGTTTGTCCCAAGAACGTTTTCATTGTCAATGTAACACACAATTTATCAATATCTATGAAGTATTCATGGAGATTGAGATACTGTGATATCCTCCAGGACGCCCTACAGTGAAATCTATTACGCGTAATTTGTATCTGCCGAAAGGTGGGACTAGAAATACATCGACATGAATGTACACTCCGCAATTCGAAGATGAATACATATTTACTTGCCGTGACATTAAAATGTCACCTGCTGTAAACGCTCTGTGAAAACGCATTTTTGTTTTCCATCTCCTTCAGTGGATAAACTGTTGTCCGCCTGAAAAATACATAGCGTTGCATTGTGCCATTTATATGAGTCCGTGCCAATAAATATGCCGACTTTTAATGGCGAAAGCAAACCGTAACAACATTGTACAATTGCGCTTAACCGTCGAATTGATTACACTATGCAAATACCTTGTTCTGGTAATGGCGTACAGTCGTAAGTTAATACACAATATGTGTTAGGAAGCGTCCATACGAAATCAGTTCGTATATGGCACTTCTATGGTCTACTAGCCTACAAAAATTAGTGCAAAACTAAATGAACTTTACAGTCACACATATAAACATACTTGCCATTTTTTGTCAACCACGTACGTACCAGTTAGATATGCTGCGTTATATGTCTGCATATCTGACGCAAAGTCTATCACAAAATCACACTTCCATAATGACGGCACTCTCTATTATTAACGATTCTTGTTCCACAAGAAACCTTGCCAAGCCAGTTTTAATCATATTTTAATGAATATACAAAGGAACGTTGCCGAAGAAAGAGACTAATATCACTGCATTGTTAGCTCATCAGCTTTAGGATGAAAAGCGGGACTGAGATACCAAGGCTAAGTCTTCGAATCCTTCGCATTCTGGTCTGAATGTGAGGTCCCGTGTGAGACTTTCCTGTGGATTATTATGATTGAGTTTTAGTCGCCAGACGTCGTAAATTTTTGACACCTCTTATCTCACCGATTTATCACATTCGTAATAATATATCCTATTTCGCCCAATGTGTCGTTTTCCTGTATTCGAGTTCTTGATACATGACGTCAAATATGAAGCCATACGACACCTTTCTCATTAATTAATACCCGGTTTGGTCTTCATAGAAGTAGACCATTCTTAGATGCCAAATATAGGATTGACGTCTTCTCGCCAACAGATCCAGAACCATCTATGGATTTAGTTAAAGAAATGTTTTATGCACAGTAATGTCTCTATTCGATATCAAGCGACACTTCCATTCTATATTCTGAAAAGTTTTGGAGAGCAGGACCCGATCACCACATAATTTCCTTTTATCGTAGGAATGGCGTCAAGCCTTGCCTGCCCTCAAGAATCACCTCATATCTTTTTAAGCTAATGGGTTGATTGATGCCAGTGGGGTGGAGAGACATCGACGAAGATACGAACATATGAACAGAGATACTTCTCTGAGGATCAACGACGGACATATCCCTGTGGTGACATTTCAAACAGTTGAAATCATGTTCTCGTGCGTGCGGAACTGAAATAAAGAAACTATTCTATATCAGAAGGATGAGTTACTATTAACTTGCCTTGCAGCTAAATTCTACATCATGACAGCGCACAATGACGATAAACCTGATTTTGCTTCCCAGTCGTCATCATTTGAAACACCATGATGTCTTGATGGCATCATTGCAAACTGTTGACCGCTTCTCTCCAGCAGGAAACTAGCCCATGCTTATGTATACTATGACTGTTTTTTTTTATATTGGTGCTAAGGCTTTTTTTAATGTTGGTGTTAAGGCTGCTATATAATTTAGGTCCTTGGATTAGGGACTTGGGAATAACTCAATGAACGACGGTTGAGTATTGATTGACGGATTACTCGCTTTTACTCAAGCGGTACACTGATGTTGCAAGTTCATACCCAGTCAGAAAAGAATAGGGTGGTTTTGATAACGTTTTTTCTTGTACGCTATAATAGTTTATAATTGTAAAGTGTAGATTCAAATACAAAACGAATCACGATTATCTGCCAAACTTGAAAACATTGCGTTTGAAACAGAAATATTCTCTTCACACGATAGGTCGATACATCTTCCCTCCAGAACGTCTTTATGTTCATCAAATGAACAGTTTAAACACATTCGTTCATAAAAGAGTAGATTTCAAAGGAAGATAGGTGACTAACCCTAATTATGTATGGATAGACCGATTAAATTATCTCCAAACAATTATTCCAGGTTTGAGGCGTTGTCGTCTGAAGTGATGACAGATTTTCGAACGTCTACGATAAACGTTTTCTGTTTAAGTGGTGGTAGCCATTGCTTAATATTAGCGGAGTTAAAACTACCTTACCTGGGCGATTTGGGGTGTATCGACGTCTGGAGAAGGTGGTACTGATTCCACCCCCTATATATTGTCGTTATCTCTGAGACTAGGCTAACGTTATCATACTCTATCTCTGCGTCAAGCTCTACCAGTAATGTAAAATAAAAGAAATTCTGCTTCAAAACGAGCTTTGCTCGAGAATGATAATGACAGGCGAAATAAAATAATATCCTGTCTTTTGGAGCAGAAGATGCAAATTGCTGATGATCCATCATGGGCGCCATTCTTCAAAATGACACCGACGATATGAGCTGCAGACTCACATAAGGCTCATTTCCTAATTCATTTTCATTGCAAAGTTATAGAGAAAAGTAGATAAAAGTTCTATTTTTTCCTAAATCCTAGTAGATCATGCCAGGATGTTGATCTTGTATGAAAACTAAGGCAAAAGACAAAGGGATCAGTCCAATTGGCTACCATGTGCACGTCACAACTACGGCATGTTTGTAAAGTTTATTTGTTGGAGAAATGTCACCATGACTCTCATGTCCACCGTCTTGGATTTTTCCATGTTCCTTTGCATCTAGAATTATGGGAAAAAAGCTTTAAATTAATTTAAGAAGCGGTAAAGTCACAAAGTGCCAACCCCCAATGTATGTTCTTTCCCGATCTAACTCCCGATTGAAGCCTTGTAAACCTTTCGCGCGATGCAGGTATTGAAGAAAATTACATTATATAATGAAGAGGGCAAATCAGTTAAGTGAGAGATGTTGCATATCAACAGAGCTGCAAAAGTTTGACCTTATGTTGTAGTGATAGTGTTAAATATATACCGCATCTTGCTTGACTGTTTTGTACAGCGAGGTATGTAACGTTGTATCATGTAAGAACAGAATGGCTGAAAGTACCAGTGACCTTGTGAATGACGAGATAACCACTCAACTATTCGACAGTTGGAAAATGTAGTTTGAACCGAAGGCTAGCGAAATGTGATTCAATTAAAAATATAATGAGTTCAAAGGAAACAAACGTTTCCCCAAGTAATGTGAATGCGGATTTTTATATTTATGCTGTGGAATTTTGATCCGAGTGGCAGAAGCCCGTTTTCATGTGAGACTTTCAAACCCCCTATGGTCTTAGTAAAGAATGATGTGTCTATTGATAACTGTACATATAGGAAAATCGTAAGAATTTAGCCACAAATTGGTGTCTGAAAAGGTCTGACTCATCGAACTTATGTGGGAAACTGGGCCTAACATTAACTGACAAACTACCCCTATCCCGAACGTCAAGATTACGAAATATACTTCCCAGTTTCAATCTCCATTATTTAGACAATAATAGACAAAAACAAAGGAACAAACTCTGAGATATCAATGATCAACATGCAGCTTATTTTATCAGCCATCCAACCACGATATTTGAGCAGTAATCATATGTCACGTTCACTCGTCAAGATAAATATAATTAGACTCATGTCAATAGCTGAAACTCGGAGATATGCGATAGGGACAGTTGAGTGTACAAGATATGAAAGAATTAAGCTGGAGAATATCTATTCCACAATACTGGTTTGTTTTTCCAGTGGTTCAATCTATAAGGCGATCCAATGTAGTCAGATTCATGAACAGTTCAGTCTCTGACATTACAGTGTATGAAGTATTAAACTTTCGACTTGATGATATAAAGTAATCAAAATGATTTGCTTTTCGTTCAGAATTCGATACATCTTACCAATTACAACACCTATAAGGGAAATGGGAAGAGGTGCCGACATACTGACAGAGTCACATGACTTTACATTATAGTCTTCTGGTTAACCTATTCTAAAGCACATACCAAGAATCTCATGATTAATGATATGTGTTGTATCTCGGGTACGCTTTTATTGAATCTGTTCATGTGGCAACTTGGATGACATGACCACCAGAATTATATCTATCTACTGTTCGCTTGATCGAGGAAACAGTCAGTTTATATTGCTTACATTAAACAAAGAAATGTGAAAAGGCACGCAAAGAAAACTTAATTCATGTTTATAAGACCATCTAAAAATAAGTTTCCGAACTCACCCAAAGTAACTATATCTGGTATTCAGATAGAGCAATTTGATTATTGAATAGTGTTCATGTTGTAGATTCAGGCAGACAGTATTAAATAGTGTTCACAGTAAAGATAGCCAGACCATTAAGGCAACACAACAACCCGGTACTATGAGACAACACAATAATCCGGAACTGTTATAAAACAGTTATACATTCATCGGAATAATACAAGTTCCTTTGATGCTTTTAGACCATGATTTAAATCGGGTGTGTAGCGTCTTACAGCTAATGCCTCGTAAGAGAACTTCAGACCACTGTCTAGAGGAGTCTATTATTTCACAGTTTTCTTGAATCATTAGTCCGGACATTTCGGCTCTACTAATGTTAGTGGGAGAATCTGGTTGGTTGAACAGGCTCCAGATCTGAAATCCCTCACAGTTGTTAATATGGTTACAAATGTTACTATTTCCTGTGGAATGTTCACGTGCACGTTGTTTCAAACACCTATCCGTTTTGCCGATATATTGACTGTCACATGCCGGGCAGGTGAATTTGTAAATTATAGAACTTCTGTATTTTGTAGGGGTTGGATCTTTGTTGGAAACGAAAAATCCTATTTTCTTCGTTTGCCAGAGTGTTATGAAACGTACGTCCTTTCGTTTTAGAAAACGTTTGGTTTTAGATATGCATTTGTGTGCAATCTTTTCACCATACTGTCCTAAGTAAGGTAATCTCATCCAAATTTTGGGAATGTCGGCGGTTTCATCCTGTTGTTGGTTATTCCGAGGCTTGGGTTTAAATTTCTCAATGAGACGTTGTGCTGTGTGCTTCGTAAAGCCATTCCACAGCATGAACTGTTTTATTTGTAGAAGTTCAGAAGTACAAAATACAGAAGTTCTATAATTTAGAAATTCACCTTCCCGGCATGTGACAGTCAATATATCGGCAAAACGGATAGGTGTTTCAAACAACGTGCACGTGAACATTCCACAGGAAATAGTAACATTTGTAACCATATTAACAACTGTGAGGGATTTCAGATCTGGAGCCTGTTCAACCAACCAGATTCTCCCACTAACATTAGTAGAGCCGAAATGTCCGGACTAATGATTCAAGAAAACTGTGAAATAATAGACTCCTCTAGACACTGGTCTGAAGTTCTCTTACGAGAGGCATTAGCTATAAGACGCTACAGACCCGATTTAAATCATGGTCTAAAAGCATCAAAGGAACTTGTATTATTCCGATGAATGTATAACTGTTTTATAACAGTTCGGGATTATTGTGTTGTCTCATAGTACTGGGTTGTTGTGTTGCCTTAATGGTCTGGCTATCTTTACTGTGAACACTATTTAATACTGTCTGCCTGAATCTACAACATGAACACTATTCAATAATCTGTGACTTTTTTGCCGGTCTAATAATGGTCTGACTATCTTCACTGTGAACACTATTTAATACTGTCTGCCTGAATCTACAACGAACATTATTCAATAATCTGTGACTTTTTGCCGCTCTAATGCCCAAAGCTACTCATGAGTTATATGCTCACCATTTTGACCAAACATCTGATTGGCTGCCTTGATACTCGCATTTGTGTACATACCTTGTTAAATACTGGAGTTGTCTCATTGTAAATATTCCTGATGATGGCATAACTATATGTTGAAATATTGAATCACAAGATGTCTTTTTTAAGTATATTCGGAGTTACTTTCCTCCTATATTATATCAAATTACTCAGTGGAACCACTGATCAGTATTCTTAATCCATAATAATCGTTGTAAAAGTCGTCATCTAGAGAATGATGTATCTCAGTGACGCTTTGATTGTGACTGTTCATATGAGCACCATGAGGATCTTCAGTACATGGGTTCATACGGCCCCTAGTCCCGGGTTGAGCGGAATTAAACACAAGTTACGAAACCTAACGCCATAGATCTTGCACGCTACGCTCGTATTTTGCTATCAGCATGCGATATGTATCGCCAAATTTGAGAAACTTTGAGTGGAGGCGCTTGGTGGAATAGCCCTGTTTTATAAGTTTCTGCAACAATGTTTTGTGACGTTGATTAAAATCGTCACATTTAACACAGGATCTAGCAAATGCTAGTAGGCCAGATATGCATACGCCATATGCAGGTCCCACTGGAATATTACTGTCCAGAAAGGGATAGTTTACGATGTCGATATTGTAGTCATCTCTTTTGTCATAAAGTTGACGAGAGAGAATGCCCGCTTCATTTTTATAGAGATATAGATCTAAATATGATGTGCCTGTAGGGCTATCTGTAGTTTCCTTCAAATCCAGTGAAGGTGGATATATATCCTTCATTGCGTCAATTATATAGCGAATATCCACAGCGAGAAGATCGTCTATATAGCGTTTGGTGAATGATAAGGAAGGGGCTTTGAATGGATCGGTTTTTGAAAACGCCTGCATATAGTCATATTCATAAGAGAACAGATACAGGTCAGGCAACAGGGGTGCACTATTTGTACCCATTGGAATACCTATATGCTGCTGATATATTGTGTTGCCAAATTTCACATAGATATTTTTAATGAGAAATTCAAGCAACTCTATAAACGAAGAACCACTCTCAATATACTTTATTATTGATCGATATTCCCATACTTAACATATTGTAATATTATCTGTGGAAATATCCATGCAAGCCTTCTTAAACCCCCTGCAAATCCTTCAGAAAAAAACAATACGATTGATTACATGCTCAGCAAAATTGAAGCATACAGCTTGAAGCGCCTCAAAATAATATCCATAAAGCTATTTAACGAATATCTAGTACTAGAATTTGTTAATAAATTTTTAATAACTTTCGCTGGTACACAAATATCCGACTATACAGTCCGGGTTAAATCTTTATCGTCATACTTATCTTTCTGATCTACATGTATCCATTTACACCACCAGAATGAAAGGTTCAAAAGTTGTGAAAAAATGAATCTTCTCATTCCCTATTTAAAACCAAATAATGCGATGTTTTTTCTAAAAATTACTATATTCAGAAGTTCGTGCAGTTTGGATTATAATAATAATTTGGACAATTAAACCTTATTTGAGTATCTTTGTTTATATATTATAACACTATATATAATTTAACAATTTTATCTGGATTTAAAATCATCAATTTGAATATCATTTTTTGGGGATAGACCAAACCCCTAGAGATTTAACTTCCGCCTTTATTGCATAACTGTTCAATTCATATGATTACAATGGTGAATAAATGAAATGAAACTGCTTAGTTATCAGAAAAACAAATTTAGTATGTGTTCAACAGCTTGATATCATTTTCTCGCCTCTCTGCAGGTTTAAAAATTTTCAACTTTTTTTATTCACTCATTAACTCCCATATTTTCTCATGTGATAGAAACATGACATATGCTGTATGCAAACATCTATCGAGATTGTCCTCTGTCACCGAATTAACCAGGACGCCAATGTCAAACTTCAATGGTGCGTGTGAGGCCCTCAAATGGAAGTTATTATCCCCAACTCCCTCTGGTCATAGTAAAGAATGATGCGTCTATCGATATGAACTTCAGCTACAAACTGGTTTCTAACAAAAAATGGGGAAAAATGCTTTATGACGGAGATTAAATAGGGAGGGTGCAAAATGCTTATTCCGCATATAAGTATTTTTTGACAACATATAAAGTTTGTGGAAAAAGACGCCGCTTACTGACAGGAAGTCATCTGGTGCTCATTCAGAATCTTGATAGATTGCTCTTAACTGCGTGAAAATGTCCAATGTAAGCATAAAATCTTGCCTAATTTTTACAGTATATAATAGAGGTGATGTTTCTCCATTCAATTTCAAATGTCATGGTATCAAGACGACAATATTAGCTGATATAATTATCCAGTTTTCTTGGAATAATAATTATTTCCAATTTTCAGTCTGATGGAGAAATCACCATTATACAAATAATATACCTTCCGGTACAAGTTACACAGTCCACAGTCCTCAAATTGACCAACTCGTCGAGACACTCATGACAATACTATGCGCCGCAGATTTGAATATTATTCCTTTCATATATGGAATAAAGTCGGAAATGTGAAGTTCAAAGTCAGAAACAGAGTTTTTCATTGATCTTTCGAAGCGTTTTCTCTGTCATTTGTTTTTTTTACCGTGGAAGCGGTTTAATAAAACGAGTGAAATTTGGCACCAATCGTTGAACTCCTTTTCCACTGAAGACGACACGACTATACTTCACAAAAGCTACTTCACTTATGGGTGAGGATATTCTCCGTGGACGGGGACCTATTGCATGTCGAATCTGATGAATGTATTCTCCATGAACGAGGGCCTGTAAAATGTCAAATCTGAGATGCTTATTCATTTGTGGGTTCTACTGTTTCATAGCGACCATATCGTTCCATTGTCTGTAGTAAGTTCCAAGGTAAATACAAAATTCGTGCGAAACACACAATTTGTATAATTATCTGGATCAATAACGTGATTTGTTTTCGAAGATTCCTCCTTTTTAAGTTCTGTAAAACCATTTATTTTGCAATCGCAAAACTATTTGTATGGTCATACCACCTTTTATTATTAATACGGTTACATTTCTTTTTATGGAATAATTTTCAGGAAATTGAACGTAGTCGGCCTGGCACCAGGGCGCATACACAAATCCATCTGCTCCATTGATTGAGTCTTTGATCCTCGATCGCACTGAAGACACGAATCGTTGTGCTGGGAACTACATGTTCGATTGCTGGCGACATTTTAATTACATCATGTGGTTATATAATGGCTACATGCAGCACAGTAAAGAAAATGTAGTTCAGAACAGCATTCACTCAGAACTTGTGATCCCCAGATTACATGGAGTAACTCCAAATCAGACGTGAGGATATTAGTTCATCTACCATACATGTACAACTGGATGAAAATGTACTGTCATTGTTGATAATTAGACGATAAAACATGATATGATCCATTTTCTCAGGTGCGTACCTTTGTTTGAACCTCGAGAGATAAGCTGTTTCCTCATCGTTGTTAAATTGTATCCAGTTTCCCCGGAGTTTATCTTAACCCTACCTGGCCTGGGGGGACACTTCCCCCCCCCCCTCCACCTGTTGGTTTTTTGCTCCGAAGCGGCAACAATTTAGAGCTGAAACTCCCTGACTTTGTCGATTACCACATTAGGGTCATTTTGAGCCTATTTGCATGACCCCCCAAGCAGAGTATCATGGGGTAAATTCAAAATGGCGGCCATGTGAGGGTACCAGAAAAGTGATGTTTTCATCAGATTTCTTCATTTTCTTTGCTTTTCTGCATGGAAAAGTGGGTAAAACATATTTTTTATTATCATTCTAATCGCGTCATCTAATCCCTGTTTCGAGTTAAGTGCAACATAAATGATGTGGAGGTAGGGTGGCCGTGTAATTCCGGTGAATATCAGGAAAGGTAGTACCTTTGCATAGAAGCGCTAGACTGGATGAGTCTCTATTTCATATGTACTATTTAATAATAATAAAATGATCTTTAATAAATATATACGTTTGATAAGTAAATAAAAAAAAATGAAAAAAAAATGAAAAGAATATTTTTGAAATAGAGACTGGACGATTTGATGGGTTTCGTCGTGTAAAGATTTCATCTGGAGGCGTTGTTAGTCTGGAGTGATTGACATGTTTTTACCTTCGGTCGTAATATTTGTATCAATTTCATTCTAAGGCCATACTGTGACGTCTCGGCAGTAACGTCATCCCCATTGTTGAGGTCATAGTAGTAACGTCATTCTCATTGTTGACGTCACATGAACGCATTGCTTCCAGCGTGCGTATATGAACGAACCAATCAAATCCTTTGAGTTGGGGGCGGGGTCAGAATACGGAGTTTTCATTGGTGACAAAAAATGCACAGTATATTGTGCATTTTTTCTTGCAAAGTTAACTCCCTTGTGACGTTCCGTCCAGTCCCTGTTTCAAGCATTTCTTAATAATCAGAGTAACTTCCTTTTGTTTCCCCTTGCAAGTCAGTCAACTTCATTAAGCAACCCGAGGGCTGCGCAGTGAAACGGTAAATGACGCGAAAGAACTGTTTGTCCAAAGAACGTTTTTATTGTCAATGTAATACACAATTTATCAATATCTCACGGTTGAGAACAATTCCAATATAGGAAGTATTCATGGAGATTGAGATACTGTGATATCCTCCAGGACCCCCTACAGTGAAAGCTATTACGCGTAATTTGTATCTGGCGAAAGGTGGGTCTAGAAACACATCGACATGAATGTACACTCCGCAATTCGAAGATGAATACATATTTACTTGCCCTGACATTAAAATGTCGCCTGCTGAAACGCTCTGTGAAAACGCATTTTTGTTTTCCATCTCCATGAGTGGATACACTGTTGTCCGACTGGCAAATACATAGAGTTGCACTGTGCCTTTATAATGAGTCCATGTCAATAAATATGCAGAGTTTTAATGGTGAAAGCAAACCGTAACAACATTGTACAATTGCGCTTAGCTGTCGAATTGATTACACTATGCAAATACCTTGTTTTGGTAATGGCGTACAATGGTAAGTTAATACACAATATGTTTTAGGAAGCGTTCATACGAAATCAGTTCGTATATGGCACTTCTATGGTCTACTAGCCTCTAGAAATTAATGCAAAACTAAATGAACTTTACAGTCACATAAATATACTTGCCTTATTTTATCAACCACGTACCAGTTAGATATGCTGCGTTATGTGTCTACATATCTGACGCAAAGTCTATCACAAAATCACATTTCCATAATGACGGCACTCTCTATTATTAACGATTCTTGTTCCACAAGAAACCTTGCCAAGCCAGTTTTAATAATGTTTGAATGAATATACAAAGGAACGTTGCCGAAGAAAGAGACTAATATCACTGCATTGTTAGCTCATCAGCTTTAGGATGAAAAGCGGGACTGAGATACCAAGGCTAAGTCTTCGAATCCTTCGCATTCTGGTCTGAATGTGAGGTCCCGTGTGAGGCTTTCCTGTGGATTATTATGATTGAGTTTTAGTCGCCAGACGTCGTAAATTTTTGACACCTCTTATCTCACCGATTTATCACATTCGTAATAATATATCCTATTTCGCCCAATGTGTCATTTTCCTATATTCGAGTTCTTGATACATGACGTCAAATATGAAGCCATACGACACCTTTCTCATTAATTAATACCCGGTTTGGTCTTCATAGAAGTAGACCATTCTTAGATGCCAAATATAGGATTGACGTCTTCTCACCAACAGTTCCAGAAACATCTATGGATTTAGTTGAAGAAATGTTTTATGCACAGTAATGTCTCTATTCGATATCAAGCGACACTTCCATTATATATTCTGAAAAGATTTGGAGAGCAGAACCCGATCACGACATAATTTCCTTTTATCGTAGGAATGGCGTCAAGCCTTGCCTGCCCTCGAGAATCACCTCATATCTTTTTAAGCTAATGGGTTGATTGATGCCAGTGGGGTGAGGAGACATCGACAGAGGTACGAACAAATGAACAGAGATACTTCTCTGAGGATCAACGACGGACATATCCCTGTGGTGACATTTCAAAAGGTTGAAATCATGTAATCGTACGTGCGGAACTGAAATAAAGAAACTATTTTATATCAGAAGGATTAGTTATTATTAAGGTGGCTCCCTGGTTTAGATGCAAAGTCATGTCATTTTTCTCATATTTTTTGCATAGCTCAGGAAGTCCATCCTATATCAGAAAATGATATAAAAATTGGGGCATAGCGTATTAATTTTTTCTAATTTTCAGCTTGTATAACGTGTACCTGTGGCAAATTGGTACAATGTGATTACTATGTAAAACACCCAGTACTTGAGACATAATTGTTTTCAGAATATTCAAAAGTCATGTCAATTTTCTCATTTTTTAACTATGTATTCCTTGAAGTATGTAGTTTTTTAATAACTCAAATATAAGGTAGGTCGCCATCCAAAAAAGGGCATGAATAGGGCTCCGAATCTATTTACTCCCACATTTTTTCCCGCCATTTTGCATGAAGTCGCAACAATGCAACGTCATGACGTCGACAAATGCCACGCCAACAAAGAGTTTGCCATTCGACGTCATGACGTCACAAGAGATGCTTAGTAAACGCAGCATGTCACAGTATCTCATTCTACCCATTCGCGCACAAGAGTACGATTACAAGGGAGGTAATTGCTATGCGCAAAAAGCTGCGCAGAACAGCCATTCTTGTAACCAGGGAGCCACCTTAACTTGCCTTGCAGCTGATTTCTACATCATGACAGTGTACCATGACAATAAACCTGATTTTGCTTCTCAGTCGTCATCATTTGGAACACCATGATGTCTTGACGGCATCATTGCAAACTGTTGACCGCTTCTCTCCAGCAGGAAACTAGCCCATGCTTATGTATCGTATGTTTTTTTTTAAATATTGGTGCTAAGGCTTTTTTTTAATGTTGGTGTTAAGGCTGCTATATAAATTAGGTCCTTGGATTAGGGACGTTAGAATAACTCAATGGACGACGGTTGAGTATTGATTGACGAATTACTCGCTTTTACTTAAGCGGTACACTGATGTTGCAAGTTCATACCCAGTCAGAAAAGAATAGGGTGGTTTTGATAACGCTTTTTCTTGTACGCTATAATAGATTATAATTGTAAAGTGTAGATTCAAATACAAAACGAATCACGATTATCTGCCAAACTTGAAAACATTGCGTTTGAAACAGAAATATTCTCTTTCACAGGATAGGTCGATACATCTTCTCTCCAGGTCATACCTAAGACTTGAAAAATGGAACTTGTTGCTCCCTCGCTTACGCTCAGCATTAAGAGGATAGAACAAGGACTGGTTCGCTCGGTGTCAGTATAATGTGACTGAGTGGGGTGTCATGTCTGCCTACGACATGATATTTCAGTGGGACAGCACTATAAAATGGCAGCATTAGATCTGCTCTGTTACAAGTAGGTTCCCCTGCCTCTCCCCCTCCCCTCCCTTCCCTTCCCCGTCGTGATATAGCTGGAAAAATGTTGAAAGCGACGTTAAACCCTATTCACTCACTCACCCTCCAGAACGTCTTTATGTTCATCAAATGAACAGTTTAAACACATTCGTTCATAAAAGAGTAGATTTCAAAGGAAGATAGGTGACTAACCCTAATTATGTATGGATAGACCGATTAAATTATCTCCAAACAATTATTCCAGGTTTGAGGCGTTGTCGTCTGAAGTGATGACAGATTTTCGAATGTCTACGATAAACGTTTTTAGTTTAAGTGGTGGTAGCCAATGCTTAATATTAGCGGAGTTGAAACTATCTTACCGGGGCGATTTGGGGTGTATCGACGCCTGGAGGAGGTGGTACTGATTCCACCCCCTATATATTGTCGTTATCTCTGAGACTAGGCTAAACGTTATCATACTCTATCTTTGCGTCAAGCTCTACCAGTCGATGTAAAATAATAGAAATTCTGGTACAAAAAGAGCTATGCTCGAGAATGATAATGACAGGCGAAATAAAATAATATCCTTGTCTTTTGGAGCAGAAGATGCAAATTGCTGATGATCCATCATGGGCGCCATTCTTCAAAATGACACCGACGATATGAGCTGCAGACTCACATAAGGCTCATTTCCTAATTCATTTTCATTGCAAAGTTATAGAGAAAAGTAGATAAAAGTCCTATTTTTTCCTAAATCCTAGTAGATCATGCCATGATGTTGATCTTGTATGAAAACTAAGGCATAAGACAAAGGGATCAGTCCAATTGGCTACCATGTGCACGTCACAACTACGGCATGTCTGTAAAGTTTATTTGTTGGAGAAATGTCATCGTGACTCTCATGTCCACCGTCTTGGATTTTTCCATGTTAATTTGCATCTAGAATTATGGAAAAAAAGCTTTAAATAAATTTAAGAAACGGTAAAGTCACAAAGTGCCAACACCCAATGTCTGTTCTTTCCCGATCTAACTCCCGATTGAAGCCTTGTAATCCTTTCGCGCGATGCAGGTATTGAAGAAAATTACATTATATAATGAAGAGGGCAAATCAGTTAAGTGAGAGATGTTGCATATGAACAGAGCTGCAAAAGTTTGACCTTATGTTGTAGTGATAGTGTTAACTATATACCGCATCTTGCTTGACTGTTTTGTACACCGAGGTATGTAACGTTGTATCACGAAAGAACAGAATGGCTGAAAGTACCAGTGACCTTGTGAAGGACGAGATAACCACTCAACTATTCGACAGTTGGAAAATGTAGTTTGAACCGAAGGCTAGCGAAATGTGATTCAATTAAAAATATAATGAGTTCAAAGGAAACAAACGTTTCCCCAAGTAATGTGAATGCAGATTTTTATATTTATGCTGTGGAATTTTGATCCGAGTGGCAGAAGCCCGTTTTCATGTGAGACTTTCAAACCCCCTATGGTCTTAGTAAAGAATGATGTGTCTATCGATAACTGTACATATAGCAAAATCGTAAGAATTTAGCCACAAATTGGTGTCTGAAAAGGTCTGACTCATCGAACGTATGTGGGAAACTGGGCCTAACATTAACTGACAAACTACCCCTATCCCGAACGTGAAGATTACGAAAAATACTTCTCGGTTTGGCCCTTGAAAAATGTATGACGTTCGCAAAGTGAGAGATGATTATTGTATGTTAGAATATCATCTCTGGAAGTTTTAAAAATAATAGTGTTTAGACTAATAATCGGCAGATACTTTTCATCGACAGCAATGTTAACGAGAGGACCAACGGTCCTGAAGCAACCACGTAGTTATAAATTTGCAAGAGAATAAAGAGTTACAAGGCCAAATGAGGAGTGATCGTGGGTTATATTGGCTCTGACGATTAAATTTCTCTATCTCTCAAAAGTTATTTCACCAATAAAAGGGACGAACATATGAGACAAGACTTCAAGACGCCTTATCAATAATTCAATCATCAAGATGTCACGTCTCCAATGTGTCACAAAACAAATCCTTCTCCAAGAAGTTATCACCAATTCAATCTCCATTATTTAGACAATAATAGACAAAAACAAAGGAACAAACTCTTGAGATATCAGTGATCACCATGCAGCTTATTTTATCAGCCATCCAGCCACGATACTTTAGCAGTAATCATATGTCACGTTCACTCGTCAAGATAAATATAATTAGACTCATGTCAATAGCTGAAACTTCAAGATAAGCGACAGTTGAATGTACAAGATATGAAAGAATTAAGCTGGAGAATATCTATTCCACAATACTGGTTTGTTTTTCCAGTGGTTCAGTCTATAAGGCGATCCAATGTAGTCAGATTCATGAACAGTTCAGTCTCTGACATTACACTGTATGAAGTATTAAACTTTCGACTTGATGATATAAAGTAATCAAAATGATTTGCTTTTCGTTCAGAATTCGACACATCTTACCAATTACAACACATATAAGGGCAGTGGGAAGAGGTGCCGACATACTGACAGAGCCACATGAGTTCACAGTATAGTCTTCTGGTTAACCTATTCTAAAGCACACACCAAGAATCTCATGATTAATGATATGTGTTGTATCTCAGGTACGCTTTTATTGTACCTGTTCATGTGACAACTTGGATGACATGGCCCACCAGAATTATATCTAACTACTGTTCGCTTGACCGAGGAAACAGTCAGTTTATATTGCTTACATTAAACAGAGAGCCCATGCGAAGAAATGTGAAAAGGCATGCAAAGAAAACTAAATTAATTTTTATAAGACCAGCTAAAAATAAGTTGCCAAACTTGCCCAAAGTAACTATATCTGATATTCAGATAGACCAAGTTGAAATCTTGGAAATCTGCTCGGTGTATACTTTGATAACAGGCTCAATTGGACATCGCATATCACAGAAGTGTGTAAAAAAATAAGGGGTAACATCGGTATAATTTATCATATATAAGACTGCCTCATTAAGAACACTCTCATCAATATACTTTATTATTGATTGATATTCCCATACTTAACATAATGTAATATTATCTGTGGAAATATCCATGCAAGCCATCTTAAACCCCAGCAAATCCTTCAGAAAAAGGCAACACGATTGATTACATGCTCAGCAAAATTGGAACATACAGCTCTTCTCATTGCTCGCCTCAAAATAATATCCATAAAGCAATTTAACGAATATCTAGTACCAGGTTTTGTTAATAAATTTTGCAATCATTCAGAAATAATTTCAATAAAATACAAGTCATTGTTCACAAAACTTTCGCTGGTACACAGATACCCGACTATACAGTCCGGGTTAAATCTTTATCATCATAGTTATCTTTCTGATCTACATGTATCCATTTACATCATCAGAATCAAAGGTTCAAAAGTCTGGAAAAATGAATCTTCTCATCCCGTATTAAAAAACAAATCATGCAATTTTTTCTAAGAATTACTATATTCAGAAGTTCGTGGAGTTTGGAACCAAGGAACACAATTATACCTTATTTGTGTATCTTTGTTTATATATTATAACTTGACTATATATAATTTAACAATTTTATCCGGATTTAAAATCATCAATTTGAATATTATTTTTCAGGGGTAGGCCAACCCCCTCGAGATATTACTTCCGCCTTTATTGCATTATTGTTCAATTGATATGATTACATGTACATTGGTGAATAAATGAAATGAAACTGCTTAGTTATCAGAAAAAACAAATTAAGTATGATTTCAACAGCGTGATATCATTTTCTCGCATCTCTGCAGGTTTAAAAATTTTCGACTTTTTTTATTCACTCATTAACTCCCATATTTTGTCATGTGATAGAAACATGACACATGCTGTAGGCAAACATCTATCGAATTGTCCTCTGTCACCGAATTAACCAGGACGCCAATGTCAACCTTCAATGGTGCGTGTGAGGCCCTCAAATGGAAGTTATTATCACCAACCCCCTCTGGTCATAGTAAAGAATGATGCGTCTATCGATATGAACAAAATCGCATGAACTTCAGCTACAAACTGGTTTCTAACAAAAATTGTTTTGAAAAAAATGCTTCGTAACGGAGATTAAATGGGGAGTGTGCAAAATGTTTATTCCGCATATAAATATTCTTTGACAACATATAAATTTTGTGGAAAAAGATGCCGCTTACTGACGGGAAGTCATCTGGTGTGTATTCAGAATCTTGATAGATTGCTCTTAACTGCGTGAAAATGTCCCAGTAGTAGAGTCCAATGTAAGCATCAAATCTTACTTGATTTTTACAGTAGGATATAACAGAGGTGATGTTTCTCCATTAAATTTCATATGTCATGGTATCAAGACGACAATATCAGCTGATACAATTATCCAGTTTTTTTTTAATAATAATTATTTCCAATTTCCAGTCTGATGGAGAAATCACCATTATACAAATGGTATACCTTCCGGTACAAGTTACACAGTCCACAGTCCTCAAATTTACCAACTCGTCATGAGACTCATCTTGACAATACTATGCGCCGCAGATTTGAATATTATTTCTTTCATATATGGAATAAGTCGGAAATGTGGAGTTCAAAGTCAGAAACAGGTTTTTCATTGATCTTTCGAAGCGTTTTCTCTGTCATTTGTTTTTTTACCGTGGAAGCGGTTTAAAAAAACGGGTGAAATTTGGCACCAATCGTTGAACTCCTTTTCCACTGGAGACGACACGACCATACTTTACAAAAGCCAACAAACCGTCGGAACAAAATAAATACAAGTCTTACTGTGTGGTCATTTCATACCCACTATACATACAAACTGTGACCGCAACTGCATGTTGCCTACTTTGAAAACAATTGATTCAAGTATCTCTCCGAGGACAAGAATTAAAAGCAAATGCATTCTTGGTGTCTCAGAATATTCTGATGTTTCAATTTACTAAAGTATATGGACATATATTGACACAAAAATTCTGTATGGACGTCGGCTCTGATGGGTCGGGCCTGAGGCTCTGATGGGTCGGGCCTGAGGCTCTGATGCTGAGGCTCTGATGGGTCGGGCCTGAGGCTCTGATGGGTCGGGCCTGAGGCTCTGATGGTTCGGGCCTGAGGCTCTGATGGGTCGGGCCTGAGGCTCTGATGGGTCGGGCCTGACTCCTGCCACATTTAGAATTCGAATATAACCGGGAATGCAAACAGTTTGGACATACAATTGAGTGGAACATTGCGAGGTCCTACCGATGTCTTGCCGAGTTCATTTAGAACTGATGATTACCCATGTCTTGTAAAAGCCTAGCTCTGTTTATTTTCTGCCGGCTTGGATTCTTGGTACTGATCGTGCCTTTCCAAAGCGGTAGTTCAATTATGGTTGAGGAAATTCTCCGTGGACGAGGACCTATTGCAAGTCGAATCTGATGCATGTATTCTCCATGAACGAGGGCCTGTAAAATGTCAAATCTGAGATGCTTATTCATTATGTGGGTTCTACTGTTTCATGGCGACCATATTGGCCCATTGTCTGTAGTAGGTTCCAAGGTAAATACAAAATTCGTGCGAAACACACAATTTGTATAATAATCTGGATCAATAACGTGATTTGTTTTCGAAGATTCCTCCTTTTTAAGTTCTGTAAAACCATTTATTTTGCAAACGCAAAACTACTTGTATAACCATACCACCTTTTATTATTAATACGGTTACATTTCTTTTGATGGAATAATATTCAGGAAATTTAACGTAGTCGGCCTGGCACCAGGGCGCATACACAAATCCATCTGCTCCATTGATTGAGTCTTTGATCCGCGATCGCACTGAAGACACGAATCGTCGTGCTGCGAACTACATGTTCGATTGCTGGCGACATTTTAATTACATCATGTGGTTATATAATGGCTACATTGCAGCACAGTAAAGAAAATGTAGTTCAGAACATTATTCACTTAGAACTTGTGATCTCCAGCTTACATGGAGTAACTGCAAATCAGATATGAGGATATTATTTCATATCTCACACATGTACAACTGAATAAAAATGTATTATCATTGTTGACAATCAGACATTAGATAAAATATGATATGACCCATTTCCTCAGGTGCGTACCTTTGTTTGAACCTCGAGAGATAAGCTGTTTCCTCATCGTTGTTGATTGAAGTTTGTATCAATTAAATTGTATCCAGTTTCCCCGGTGTTTATCTGAACCCTACCTGGCCTGGGGGACACTCCCCCCCCCCTGTTGGTTTTTTGCTACGAAACGGCAAAAAATTGAGAGCTGAAACTCCATGATTTTGTCGATTACCACATTAGGGTCATTTTGAGCCTATTTGCATGACCCCCAAGCAGAGGATCATGGGTAAATTCAAAATGGCGGCCATGTGGGTACCAGAAAAGTGATGTTTTCATCAGATTTCTTCATTTTTTTTTGCTTTTCTGCGTGGAAAAGTGGGTAAAACATTTTATTTCATATCAGATTATTATTTACTAATTTATCATGTATTTCTTTTTCGAGGAAAAACCAAAAATAAAAATTTCGTCCAAAAGTGCTCTTTTTGAAAATGATTTTTTTTAAATATTCTGGAGAGCTTGACACAAAAATTTAGAGGGGTAAGTTTCCACCCTCTAGCCTTTGCGTAAGATTCAGAATATATGATCTTTTGCGGATAGGATTAGTGAGGGCTACGTAGGAGTGTGTTATGATGTCAGAAAGACATATAGGATGACCTGCACTGTTTCGTACCGAAAACGAGGGAGAATCCCAATGTTGTAGCGGTCACAGGCTGGAACTTCCCTCAGAACTTGATCGTAAAATTGACATCATGAACATCGGAACGAGGCTATCATGTAGGCGCCATTTTTATCACATTGGCAGACGACATATTACACAGAAATCGAACTGGCGATGGGTATAGAATTTCCACTTTTTTGAAAGCTACTGGAGTTACTTGACAGAGTCGTAGTGAATTATAAACATCTCATTTGCGTATTGGATAACTGAGTCGTCAGGAAAAGTTGATGTATTCTTGTCGAAAATCAGCCCACATGTCAGCGTTGTTGTTGTTGTTGCTGAATACTGGTCAGTCAGTCAATTGTTTTGGCTTGAAAATATTTCTGAGATATAATTATTTTGATATATGAAATATGAATAGCCTCTGTGTTTAGGGCCTCATCTGAGCGAAACCCCAAATGTAGGCCTAACCACAGCAAACCTCCCAAGATATTGCTCTACACTTCACCCTATAATATCTAGACTGTGGAATGGACAATGAATAGTTTGCGAGAGAGGTTGGAGCACATGCTCCTGGAGAAGAAAAGGGTAGAGGTATCGTAATCCAAGTATCAATGCTTTCCTCATATAAAAAGTGGTTTGGGGAAGGGGACGTGATGCTTTATCAGTACTGGCAGACGACGACGGCGTGCGATCGTAGCGTGCAAAATCCCTGGCGCTACGTTTCGTAGCTTCGTCTAATTCCAATTAATTCGGGGCTAAGAGCCGTTTGAATATCACGGTGCTCAAATGAACAGTCACAATGAAACCCTGACCGAGATACATACTCGGGAAAACGAAATGGAAATTCGATTAAATAAAGAGTAATAGGTCGTGTTTAGGTTGATTTAGGATGTTTTGTCTTGCTGACATCATTAAAAACTGTTGACCGTTGGTCCTTGTAGGAAATCATCTTCTGCTTTTTTTCATTTCTATTTCATACACATTTGGAATTCATTCGAAGTAAGTCTTCCCTTATATGTGTTGTAATTTTGATTATTAACGCGAAAATTCTTTATGGACGACGGCTGAATAATGAATGTCAGATCGGAGCCTGCTATACGCTATACGACCAGCTCTAGTTCTGTGTAACAAGAATTACAGCTGAGCAAGTCGCTGTACGTACATGTATGAGGAGAAGGGGGCTCCAAATAGAAACGAGTTTTAGTTTACGAGTTTGCTCATGTCACGAGTTTGCTCATGTCAAATGTAACAAACGGTTCAAATAAATAAAAACAATAAGGTGTGTGGTATGTAAGTTCTTGCTCACAATCTCAGTTTGTAAGAACCGACACCACCTGTGCGATTCCAAGCTATAAAACAGATGGCAAGGGATGAACCTCTGGTTAACAGCTGGAGAAGAAATTCGTCCTCCGCAGATAAAAATAGCCGAACATATGCATCTCCTGGTAGAATTTAATGACATAGGCCGTTCGATGCGTTTTCCGTGGTTCTCCACGGATTGTCAACCTGAATGATTGATTTTTTCATCCATCATAATTGGAAAACATACAATTTCATCCGTGTTGGTAACAAGGATAGCTTGTTTCAAACGACAGTTTTATTTACAGAGTGGACTAATTGGGTTCTCGTTATGTAATGACAAAGTTTTATTACCCAAAGCGAACATATGTGATATTTTGAGAACGGATATTCACGGCTGTTTTATTTCTCAGGAACCTCGTGTGTCCATAATTGCCTCGAGTAGTCTTCCGCCAATAGACATAAACACATTGGTTTATGGCACACAAGGTAGAAAACGTACAAATCGCAGAATTCCCCTCACAATCGTTTCTTTTTCAGCACAATAATCAATATCAGTAATTATTAGAAAAAATGGATTTTCATTATAGATAATGATTTAGAATTAAAGGAGTACAACGGACGTAGATGTATTTGCTCTGTTCTAATTTATCACAGGGACGTCTTTCATATCTCGTCAAAACCCGATGAGACTGTATTAAATGTGACGATTTTAATCAACGTCACAAAACATTGTTTCAGAAACTTATAAAACAGGGCTACACCACCAAGCGCCTCCACTCAAAGTTTCTCAATTTGGCGATACATATCGCATGCTGATAGCAAAATACGAGCGTAGCGTGCAAGATCTATGGCGTTACGTTTCGTAACTGTGTCTAATTCCGCTTAACCCGGGGCTAGGGGCCGTATGAACCCATGTACTCCAAGATCCTCATGGTACTCATATGAACAGTCACAATCAAAGGGTGACTGAGATACATCATCCTTTAGATGACGACTTTACAACGAATATTATGGATTAAGAATACTGGTCAGCGATAGGGATTTGATATTTTTGGAACATGATGGTCTTGTCGGCATCATCGAAAACTGTTGACCGCTTCTCTCTTGCAGGAAACAAGCCTATGTTTATGTATATTATGATTGTCTTCTTGAATTTGGTGCTAATACTGTTATATGGAATAGGTCTTTGGATTATGGCCGCGGATATTCTTTAATGGACGACGGTTGAATTATGAATGACGGACCAGACGCTTGTAATCTTTCATACATCGTCAAAATCAGGGGTTTGGGAGAGGTATGAAAGACGTCCCAGCGCTAAATTGGTACACAACAAATACCGATATGAAGGTTTTAAGTTCAATTCTAATAAGCAAATGTAAAGAAATAAACAAATAAATCTCGACTTGTTGAGGCTTTCACCTCCCGCCACAAAAAACAGTGTTGGCTGGCTTGCAGGCGCTGTCCCGCTTCAGAGAGTCTCTTCCAAGGAAGAGATTTTTATTAAATTTCTGTCTCTGTTGTGACAAATAATGGAAGGCCAGTGGCAGGCGTTTGGAGTATGGTATGTGTACGGGTTTGCTGCGAGGTTGATTTTAACCCAGGGCCCAAGACGGTGCTGCTCCGATGGAATATTTGAGTGTCTGTTCACCGCTTTCTCAAAGCAGAGAAACAGGTAAAAATTATGACGTTATTTGGCCGGGCGCGCATTACTCAAGATCTAGGTTGTCAACACTTGCCAAGATGTATGTCAGGTAGTAATACTTGAACTAAAGTATTTCTTGTTGAACATGGAAGTCTTGACTAAATTAGGGAATCGGCGAGATACAATTACGCTAACATTGCCCTAAGTTTAAATTTTCTACTGGTGCACGTGCTGTCCTAACGTTGACATATTTACTTTTGTTAGCGAGCGAGTACCACAGTTGAATGAGCCACGTTTTGCTTGAAAAATATCTGTAAATGGCTGACTGGATATCTATGGTAGTCCTATGCTGAAAAGGTATCTATCTACGTATGTCTACCTTCTTTCCGTAAAAGCGAGGAAATATTCCTTTTCGGACGAATTTACGGTGACGTACATGTCTCGTGCTCATATCATGGTGAAATTTGTGTACTTTGAATTTGACGGTACCATCCGAGCGTCGTCTGTAAGGACCGAACCATTTTTAGACAAAAAACCATTAGACACGAAATTCAAGTATACACTGTTCTTCAATATCGATTAGAAGGGCACTTTAGGGCTAGATTGGTCTGGTGTTCGGTTTCTATACCTTATACTACGAGAAGAATGTTCCTGTGTCATTGCGGTAGGGAGGTAAACGCACTCACTTCAATCTAACATGCATTTGCACACGACACGTAAGACACTGAAGGTTAGAATGTAGGCCCGACATCATTTCCTCGTATCCAAAGTATCGCAAATTTCTTCATTTTCTCCTTTATCATAGGTAACCAATGATATTCAGATTATTTTCATAATACAAAACTACACCTTGAGTCTAAACAAACAGCATCTGCGGCCCAAAATTTCCACCGCGAGGCATATAATAGAAAGTATAGTAACAGCACTATACACAATGAACAATCCTCCGAGACTGTCCAGTCGCAGTTTCGTAGCCGTTCCAGTGCGCATGTTCTGGGACCCGGAACAGTTGTAAACTTTGGGCCACCATCTATGCTTCCAATTGTCAACAAGTCCGCCTTCCAGCATTTTCATTATGCTAAAATACAAAATATAAATAACACAAAGTTTACTATAATGGTCTACATTACTCGAGTGGTGCTCACTCTTCTAGTATAAGGTGGTCAACATTACAACATACATACATGAAAATCAAATATACAGTTATATAGCTCCGTCCCACCGGAACCTAGTACTCTGTAATACTGGCGAATATAATTTCTTAAATTCCAACTCCCATTGGTCACAGCTTGTTGATTGATAAAACGTTTATTTAAAACTATTTAGTGAATAATTTGAAGGAACTGTATACCACTGTGCGCCTTCAGTATAAAATACGTTGGTTATACAAATCGTACGCTGATGAGGGAATACTATTTTAGTTGGGCAGTGAGAAAACTGAGTATTATTGAATAGCACGCGTCACATCAGGCATTAATTAAGGATAACGGAATTTCCGCGTCAATATAATTGAAAGACCGATTTCGTATGATACGAAATACATGTCGCTCCAATGTCCAAATTCATTCTGAATGTCTACTTTCGACCGCAGATCGAAGCGGATGCTTATTTCACATGACAAAATTATTTTGAAAGGAAAAAAAACGCGAATTAGAAGAGACATTGGATCTGTCTTTTAATAGCAAAGAATAACAAAAGTCATCGTACTTGTAGCTGGCCATTTCCCGGAATGGAGCGTTTTCAGGTATAACCATTCCATATGTCCCGGAGTTGAACGTTTCTTTGGAAACAGCGTACATCCCACATCCTTGAGCCGCCACGTGGTCAAGGATGGACTTCATCCCGATGTAGGCGTATTCTCCGGTCTTGACATGCGTTAAAGCTGTATCTATGCTGTCCACAGTGGGAGCCCGTCGTATTTTGCTCCAGATTTGTTTGTATAGGTCGTTTTCCGATTTCTGTTAAAGATGATAAAAAAATATGTATATTAACAATCTCTCCATCTGGTCCATGATTTCTCATAAATTAAGTGATGGAAGTTGACGTTTAAGAACAGTTAAAATATATCGAGAACAAGAATGTGGCAAGATGTGTGCAAGAAGATTCAGATGAGTTGTCTCCCTTACATCATCCCAACGGCGGACCAATTTTTATCAGGTTTGATGAGTCGCCGGGCAGCTCAACAGAAGATCTTATGACGGGTCATATTAAAAAATTGGGCTCAACGGAACTCAACCTTAATTGTACGGGACGGTTGTCAAGTGTCTTCTTGCCTTGTGTTTTTGTGTGGGAAGTATACAAACATCTTGGAACAATTACATCTAAGACAGAAAACGTCCTTATAGAAAAAGAGAACTTTGGTGGTTGCAGACAGTCTGATATTAAAGGATTGCTTTACAGAAAAAGGCTATATATTTTGAACGTCACACATGCCCTATCTAAAGCGCTGTTCGTACGATTAGTACGCTGTCAGAAAGATACATGAATGGTCATTATGACCAGACAATAATTTCAATGGTCAAATACCCTGCTGGGCCGTCTATTTCATGGTCCTTTTGACAGCATTTAGCATGGTCAGTAATGTCTGTATCCTATTTGCTTGAGTCGCCGCTATATAGCTGAAATATTGCTGAATGCAACGTTAAACCTTAATTCTCTCTCTCTCTTTCCTATTTACTTGATAAAGATGACCATACTATTCTGACAGCGTAAAGATCTGACGACGTTAATTAATTGCTGTATGGCTGTCATTGGAGATGTGAAAGAAAAATAATTAATAATTTATGCTGATAATCACATAGATCGTTTCCGGGCATATGTTGATTAATCGTTTCCTTTGAAGATCAAATCCATTGTGTGTATGCCTTGATGTATTTCCGTCATTGAGACAGAGATATTTTCTCGAATACAACCGCTGAACGATGGGCATATACGAATATGTATGTGTAGATCGGAATGAGCAAACGAATACGTACATGACAAATTTTGCGTTATATTTATACACGCACATGAATCTGGCCGACTTCTGGCATAGGCAGCGTAACTTTGTTGGACAACATACGTACCATCTTCCAAATACATATCGCGGAGACTTTTTGCTATTTTAACGACAATGAGCCCAAATTTCGCCTCAAAATAACCTATCATTTCTATGTTATTACTGGATTTTAATATTAATCATTAGACCTGTCTGCTTGTAAGACCATATATTCCATATTCCAATTCAAATATCGTAATTTGAAATCACAAAATAGGCTATAGACACAGTTGCATTCTGAATTTGGCATACTATATTTCTAAAGTGACAATAAATTGGATGGCTTGTCAAAAATACCCATTTAAAAAACGGACTGTTCCTGTGAATTTTTTTTTTAATCTGTAATTATACCGACAATCTACCAGCAAGATAAGCTGATGAAGTTTATTGTGAATATGTACCTTGAACATTGTCCATGCATTGCCGCCATCTTGTATTAGTATTCCCATGTCCTCTTTCTCCACGAGCTCCTCCAGGTTGTTGATGGTAGATGAGGCTTCAGATACCGTTAGAAAGGCCGCCAGTTTGGCCGTATATGTGGACACAATCAGTATTGTGAATAGCCACCAGAATCCTAAGATACATCTTGAAGATACACCGGAAGGGTGGAAAGTTGGACCTGTGACAGAATATAAACCATGCATGTTTTCATGAATGATAAGTATATTGCATTAGAAAAAGTTTAAAAAAATGTGTAGTAAGGAGGAATAAAACTTCACTATAAAACACATCATTAAAATGGTGATGAATTACAACACATATAAGGGAAGTGAGAAGAGGTGCCGACATACTGACAAAGCCACATGACTTCACAGTATAGTCTTCCGGTTAACCTATTCTAAAGCACATACCAAGAATCTAACGATTCGTGATATGTGTTGTATCTCAGGTACGATTTTATTGTACCTGTTCATGTGGCAACTTGGATGATATGACCACACGGCCCCTAGCACCGGCATAAGCGGTATTAGATACAAATCTAGAGAGCTATGATGGAAATGCTCTGACAACTCGTATATTGGTAATTGGTGAGCTGTTTCGCTGTGACAACTCGTACACTGGGGATTGGTGAGCTGTATCGTCGTCAGATAAAAATGACGGCATTTAACACAAAAGACTAGTCTGTAAGGCCCGATGTCGACCCAGCATCAACTTCCCACAAATGTCAACATATATCAAAGACCAAAAGGTCTGTACAGGGGGCGGGCCTCGGGGACGAAACGTCCACTAGCATAATCTCGCCATATACAGGTAAAAATTAGGAAATATACAGGAAAAACGATGCGGGATACTGACAAGAAGTCATATGACCCCACAGACAAATATACTGACTGTATATTTCTAAAAAAATCACAGAAACTAAGTCTTCCCTGTGATGATTTGTATCCGAGCCACGTTTTTATTGCAGCCGTTCATATGGACATATTGAATGACATGCCCACACGGCTCCTAGCACCGGCCTGAGCGGTATTAGATACAAATACAGAGCGATGATGTACTAGAAATATCAAGTTACATGTATCTGTTGGACAATGATGAACTATGTGACCCCCATATAGTCAGATATACCGCCAGTTCTAAAATCTGGCGTTCGTTGTTCTCTTGGAGCGATATGCAAGAGGTGAGAAATATTGACGACGTCTGGCGAATAAAAAGCAACCATATAACTCTACTGGAAAGCATCACTCGGCACCTAATATTCAGACCCGAGAAAACGGTGGATTTTCGGACGTAGCCTTAGTATCTCAGCCGCGCTTTTACTGTAGCTGTTCATAGATGGCGACTATGAAGTATCCACACGGCCCCTAGCACCGGCTTACGCGAAATTAGATACGCTAACTCGGGAGCGGTGATGACAGATCTGCTCAAACAATTCTTCTGCTGTTAAAGGATGAGCATCGTGGACGTCTGATGGAGTGAATGCCCCAACATGGGGTAACCTGGTAAATGCAAGAATACCCAGAAAAACTAACCTGCAATGCCCGTCGTCGTACGGCTTAAATGACCGAGCAGTCTTATCAATTTATATGATCGATGCGTCTTTTTTTGATAACGAAAACTTACTCTGTTCCATGGTCGAACTGTTTTACCTTGTTCGATGACAATAGCATGCGTGTGATCCGACATTCAATATTCAGTCGTCGTCCATAAATGAATTTCCGCGTTGATAATCGAAAGATCATTTTCGTATGACAGTTAACACCAATTCCAAATGTAATATGAAATAAAAATAATAAAACACAAGATGGTTTCCTACAAGAGAGAAGCGGTCAACAGTTATGATCATGTTCTATGCATGAATCCTTTAATCATTGATCATTAGTATCCATCCATTTACTTTTTTCTTCAACCAAGGTATGATTTTCCTTGTTCCAAAACCAGCAACTATATTATCCTTCTCCATGTTACACACGTAAGTTCCCCGACGGTAAAAACGTTGTGACCAGAGAGATATGGTACCGTACAGGTGATCACGTCGTCACCATAACGGTGCCTTGGTGGTACCGGAGCGGACGCATAACCACCGACGGACGGCTCTGGTGCCGCCACGGTACCGTTACGGTGAAGACATAGTCACCGGTATGGTACCATACCGCTCCGGTACACAATGTTTTCACCGGCGGGGAACTGCTGTGAGTTTGATTAACAGTAGGTTGTTGAATTACGAGTCGTGTTTTACCTTGCTCTATCACTGAGCTGTAGATGATCCACATGTTTTCTCTTAGGCTGCTTTCTTTCTTGCTTATTGACGAACCTTCTCTCTGCCATTCCGTGTAAGGTGATAGGTAACTGGCGAAGAAACTTACAAAACCGACCACCAAGACTGCCGCTGCTATGGAAATCCACACGTAGGATGTGAAGGGTTTCATCATCTGGAAAAGTTTCCCCGTGTCACTTTCCGATTTTAGGGTCAATATAGCCATGCTGTCTTCCCAATAAGGAGTAGTGAAGTCAACGACACCTTCCCTCAGAGAGGTGATGGCAAATGGACCTATAGCCATCTGAACATCCTGTCGAAAGAGGAAGGCTTAGCGCTGGTCAAGACATAGAAACCTACATGACAGACACATTCTTTGGGGACAAGTGGGTCTCAGAAATTCATTTTAGACCGATGTGTGTTAGGCAAGCGGACAGATCCCCTAATTTTAAAAATTAATCACACCACCGCACAAAACGATGAAATGAAGATATTTTTTCTTTTTGGTCTGATAAATGAATATCTAAACGTTGTCCTGAGATACAGTCTCCATGGAAACAGCAAATATAAACGACCTCACAGAAAGATCCATGGTTATTACATAAACAAACGCAATACGCGTGACCGACATACATTATACAGTCGCAATTAATACGCGGGTGATATACATTATGTTGTGGAAAACGAATTGGGGGGAAAATTGGATGAATGAACGTCTTCCCCGCCCCCTGCGAAAAATAGGTTGTGCTTCTTTATGTTTTATTGTATGTTTGCTTGAAATTTTGTGTTGATAGTGATATGCGTATACTGTCTTCAGGTTAGGTACCCATTATTTATGGGTTACGCCGGTCTAGTGCCAGTAGACTGCATGCTTCCCGCATTAAAGCACATTCAGTTAATACACAGATAACACATTGAGAAACACATTTGACCAACATATGTGCTAATATGTGCTTCCAGCAACCATGTTTAAGGGAATAAATGAACAAATATACTGTAAGCAATACGTTAGACGAAAACGAGTAAAATACTGGTTGATTATTATATTTCGTGGAAAAGGCTGATTTCTGTCTCCCTATTTCTTATGGGAAGCTTCGTTTAATCCCGAAATGGCACCCTTGCTCTGTTGTTAAAATTTTCTATCGTCAGTTCACATATCACATCATTATCATTTAAGCTCATATGAAGAGGGTTTCACGCGAGCGATAACCTTCAAGTCAGGTAGGAACATTGGATGGCATAATCTGATAGCTCAATGATCCAGTAAACATTCAGAGCGGGGCTTCACGAAAACAACTTGATACGACGGCCATTAAGGGTCATCTGAAGCTGGTTCTTCTAGCTAATTTTGGGCAATGTGTTACATGTACCTAAGATTAAGCTCAAAATTTTCAAGGCGTTTGTATGTATTTTTTCCGGCAAAAGACATAACCCGAAATGGGGGATATAGGTTCTTTGAAACTTTAACTTTGTCCTAGCAAGTTATTTTTGTGCATATTTGTAGAAACTATTCTTTTCGACAGCTTAGATTTTTATTCTCAGCTTATTTGAGGTGTGGTTATAATGGCGTATTTCTCTCATCACCTGTAATTTACGGTCATTTCTGAAGCACAAAATGCCTTTTATATATAAGATAAAAGAAGAAATCACGCCACAGTATTTCGAAATCAGTTACCGCCTATGCAAAATGGCCGCTAATATGATATATTTAGGTGAGTAGTTTTAGTAGCTCATTCGGCTGGAGCGATATTTTTTCACACGAAGTACAAAACTAATCATGAAATATGCTGCACAGTGACTAGAAGGATTGAAGATGAAATCAGAGTGGATGGGAATTACAAACAGAGATATTCGCTAATACTGTGAATTCTTACAGTATGTTTACAACGTATTCGCCTGTTTCTCTCCCCTACCGTCCTTCTTTTAGAAGATGGGGCACAAGTCTACACTTGGAAAATTTGTGACTGTGACGTCATCGTAGTATTTTAGAAAGAGTAGTGACATATGTAGTGTTGAAGGTTTCATCTGTATTTAACGATTTTCGGGACGTATATTATCTCCCTTTAAGAGAAAATTCGCAGTCAGCACATCCTAGTTATTGTAAAATTAGGATGGAAAACGTGAATATCAAAATACGAAAAACATTTTTAAAATACCTAAAGTTTCATGACATATGCCACATTTGGAAATTTTGTCATGTGGGGTGAAGTTTACATATATCGAAAGAAATATTGTTTAAAATGCATTACTTGTGCTCGAAACCCCTCGAGGCTTACAAAACACATGCATTTTGTAAAGAATTTCTGGTAAAGTTTCTTCCGATTTGGATTATATACAACTGCTCTCGATATGAAACCCAGAAATGTGAATTCACAGAATATCTGGGATCCTGCACGTAGTGGCTGGTTGAACATCTTAGCACTCCAAAAAATGAGAACAATATCGTGTTCTGATGTTCACGATAAGTTTAGGACATTTTGTACCTTTCTGTACGATGGGTGTGAGCAAAACTCGAAAAATAAGCCTGTTTTGGGATTCTGCCGCTTCCGTGTATGTATTACAAATATACCCAACCCACACAATACATATAAAGTGGAATCGATACGATTGCACGATTGCGGGGGGCATCCAATTTGCACATGGTCAGAGAAAAACAAAAACATTTAGTATAAGTATTCAGAAGAAGGATTACACTAAAGCAGATTTTTTCCACAGTAACAGTAATTTCAACAGTCAATTCAATTCATTCATGTATTTGAGCAAAACTATATCGGTTCCTTGTATGATTAGGCATAGCTTATTACGAGTAAAACAGTTCTTAATACAGTCATATGTAAATAGGAATATGCATTGAAGTCATAGATTGAACAAATGGAAATCATTATCCCAACCCTCATCAGTGACAGATACATGTACACCTAGAGCTGCAAAAATAATAAGGTTTCTGCTCCTATACTCGAAAATTATCCACAACAGACATGGTCGAGAAAGATATCGAGAGGACAAGAAGACTGGTGAAATAACAGAAAACATTAGTACACGTAGATTAAAAAAAAAAGAAATCGACGAACAAATAACCCGTTTTACGGAGCAAGATATTATGAATAATGTATATTGTCCTGGTCTCGGGTGGTCTCTGGGCTAATCAAACAAAGGCGATTACGTCGTCCACCTTACCTCGCATTTATTTTCGGGTTTTACAAACAGCTTCAAATCTAAGCTCACCCAGAGACAACACAAATATTATGAGCTATTATATGCCTGCGGTTTAATACGCGAATGTGCCACACAATTTAGTTTCTATGTATACAGTTTTGTCAACCACAGCTTTTAAGAAGGACGCTAAGAGCGGGGTATCTTACTCAGACAAGATCTGGTCTAAGGTTTACACAGTCGATACAATTTAATTGTATGGAAGGATGACGTTGCTATAACGTCTTTCGCCAACAAGTATTTCAGTCGATCTTAATGGGGGACCAGCACAAATTATACCAACAATATCGACAAAAAATATTGGAAACGCACGTCGTTCTGAGCGTGTTCTTTTTAATTTATCGATGATATTAAAGCAATTATATGCAATCATGCTGGGAACATAGACGATATAATCTAAGAAGAAAACATACGACAACACAGGCTTATATTCCGAAAGCTTTGTATTCACCACGAGTGATTTTCAGATGGGATGGGGTCTCTTTATCTCAGACATGTTTTGGTCGTGAAATCTCAACAACGCTGGAGCGGTCACATGCTGTCTCTTTATCAAGAATGGAGAAAATTGACACCAGCTTAAGCGGATCGAAGAGTATAAAAGATATAATAGCTCGGTAGGTAGGAATAATACAATAGCTCTTATAACTTAGGAGGTTGAAATTTGAGGGTGGCTTGTAAGCAAACGCGTTCGAGAAGGAAAACTGGAAAAGCGGAGTTATTATTGAAGGTATTAATCAGAATATCTTTCTACCCGCACGTATTATGTCACCACCATCTTATGATATGGATCAAATGAATATATGTAAAGGATTAAGAAATCATTTTCACTTTCGATAGTTTTAACTTCCGGAACATGTTCTTCTAAAATTAAGGTGAAAGTCCTAATGTCCCTGCATCCACGCCACCTCACCACACCCAAGCCCACAGCGTCCCCCTAGCCAACAGTCCTCAAAGATTCAACAGAAAATGATTTAGTATGGCAATGTTTATCGTCATTTTGAAAATATACAGCACATGTAAGTAGGTTGTAATGGACGTCAGAGGAAAAGATTGAAGTAGGGAAAGGCCCATTCCGTTTGTTCGACTCCATAAAGGACGGTTACCCGTGTAAGTAATATGACCAGGATTTACATACCCCTCGAGTCACTGCCCCAATCATACCATTCCAACTCTCTCCATCCTCATTGGGTACTCCGTATCTGGAGTCTTTGGGCTCAATAACGGTGTATCTGCGGGATAATGCACATAAATTGTACTTCGAATGCGTTTTGTTAATCATATTTGACAGGAGCGATTTTATGGACAATGACGTCTTCCACTCCAACTATGTGCATTGGAATCTCGCTTTTACCCCTCCGCCATATTTAGCCGATGGGGTATTGTTGTCGTGCGTACATCCATCTGCACGTCTGTCCCTCATCCCTGTTGTCACGATATCCCTTAAAGGATTATAGTCAGGCTTTTTAAATTCATACCAAATATGACGTTTGCAATGGACCGGAAGCCTATTTCCAATGTTTTTAATCCGATATCTTTTGAGGGATTGTACCCAGCCTTTCTAAATTTGGATTACAGTTGTGTCTGGCTAACGGTCAGAATCGTATTTAATATGACTGACCTTGGCCTATTTTTTAAAAGTTAAATTATACGTTATATGTGGATTTAATGTTATTAATAAAATCCATTGGACGATTACAGCCAACCTTTCCAAAGTCATACCACATATGCAGCTGGCGTACCATTATCTTATCTAAAATGATGACCTATTTTCTCAAGGTCCAATTATGTATTAATTGTAGACTAAATGCTGTAAACACATCTCTAGATTCAAGGATTAGAGCTGTCCTTTCCAAATCGACACTGCCTATACCCATTGACTAGAATCTTATTGAACATGACCGATCATTTCAAGGCCAAAATATACGGTAATGCTGTTAGTGCAATATGTTTTAAAGCTTTAGAGTGAGCTTTTCTAGGTTTACACTATAGATGCAATTCTGCTCATTGATCACAAACCTAAGGAAGTTTAACTGAACTTGACGTTTTGTCTTAGGTCAAAGTAAGTTTGTCGTCGTACTTCAAGATCCTCATGGTGCTCATATGAACAGTCACAATCAAAGCGTGACCGAGATACACCATTCTCTAGATAACGACTTTAGAACGATTATTATGGATTAAGAATACTGATCAGCGATACGGATTTTATATTTTTAGAACATCATGATGTCTTGTCGGCATCATTGAAAAATGTTGACCGCTTCTCTCTTGCAGGAAACTAGCCTATGTTTATGTATACTATGATTGTCTTTTTTGAATTTGGTGCTAATACTGTTATATGGATATGGAATAGGTCTTTGGATTATGGACGCGGATATTCTTTAATGGATGACGGCTGAATTATGAATGACGGACTAGACACTTGTATATGTACATCATTGATATTATCACAATATTTCTCGAATCATAGCCATGGGACCCATACAATGTACATATACTTGATACACATGTACATACATGCTACACTTGTTACACACGGATATACATGATACACATGTATATTAATAGAGGTATTAATATTGAATCGAATGAGCGTGGGCCCATTAGGTTATTTTTTTATCATTTCAATTTATCAAAACTTACCGAAATTTCAATCTTGATGCCATTTCGTTCAGAATATCGAACGAAAATCCCGTATAGATTGTTTTATTTTTCACTGTTGCTCGGACAACAAATGGCCGCTCCTGAAACAACACAAAGGCAACTGAAATGGTAAACAAACCAGCCAAGCGCTGAAATGATAAAATGCAGCGCTTCCGTCAGACGACTGAAGCAAAATGGAAATATACGTATTTGTAAACATCCTATGTACGAAATTCAAATAAACGTCACGCAACATCCATTATATGATAGGAACATCACACATCATTCATTGATAAATATATCGATCTATCATATATCTAATATTTACAAACAGTTTCTCCTCAGTCTTGTGACAATTCAAAATTTTGATACACTACATGATATGACGTTTATATAATCATCCGCGTTCTCGTTAATTAGTCCATGTTAGAATCTACAGACATGAGATACTGAGCACACGGGGCAAATGATTAAAGTATGTTCACACAAATATAGTGGCAAGCGGCAACCCAGTATTCTAAGTGTTTGGCAAATATAGACACCATCTCGGGCCTGCTACATGAGAAAACACAATTATGTAATAAAATTAGAATTCGCATTCTACAATATCTCTCAAAATATTTGATCGTAGACAGAATTGACGGCGATGCTCTGGTGGCTATGGATGTCATTTTGGTAGCTATGGAAAGCATCCGAAATATTTGCATTTGTGATATTTAATCTCCTTACAACCTATAATAAAGTATTTTTGTTGCCGATATTAACAACAGCATTCCGACTTCTATGTGTAAGGATTAATATTTGTACTACTGTGTCTGCCCTGACTGGCATTACGTAATGTACACAAATGAAATAGACTGTAGTCATTGCACGAGGAGTGGGACGTCTATAGAACACATCTGCAGACAATGTTTTTTTGTTTTTGTCCAACTCCTCGTTCCCAGTTTGGTGTAATCAGCTGTTCGTTCACTTTGTTTAATTAACTCTGAAGAGTTACAGCCAGTTGCGGTCCTCATATTCTAGTCAGTTATGTCACATTTATTATGACCTACTGGTATGTTGTTCTTGAACCAAATTCTTCACACTTGCTTCATGTAATTATATGGAATAATTGATAATATGACAGATTTATTGCAATTATTGAGTCACAAATAATTCTGATTATTACTGAATGTTATTCGATGCTCGTGTAGTCTTGAGTTACCTCGGAATATTGCCTCTATCAGAAATATAGGAATGGTATATACCCTAGTGAAGGGGCGCTTGTAGGACGGCTGCAGCAAACTCCTGTTGTTCTTTCCATCACTTCCTGTTTAGTGAAATCAGTTGTGCGCAGTTCGCAGTCACTCATGATTTTGGCTGAAATATCTCACTGAAGTGTTTCACAGCCAGTGGCTGCCCTTATCAATGTTTGTGCCAGACGACAATATGGTTACTAACCGAAGGGTTATGCGTGTTATAACGACGGACTAATGCTAGTTGCTACCCTTCTACTATTCTTTCGCTCCAGTTAACCAACAAATAAACAAGTCAAAATTCAGTGAAACCCAGTGTTGGACTATTTTATTGGGCAAGAACCTGCCGTCACAATTGGCGTCGCCGACAGGATCATATAGTAGAAGGGTAGTAACAAGAAGGCAGGAGAATGGCTGACCACGACAACCCCGGCAATGGGCCTGGTCCAGAACATCAGCAGGTAGAACAGGTCCCTGAGATAACAGTTCAGCTGAACGAACTAAAATTGAAGCTGGAACGACAAGCGGAACAAATTCGCAGTCAGGGTGATCAGTTGGCCAGGCCTTTACCAACTGTGTATGTTCCACGTGACCGGAAAGTCTCTCCGTTTTCTGGTTTTCATGAAAAAGATGGTCTGACTCTCGAGGAGTGGATTGAACAAATTCGTAGTGCTTTTCGTACATGGCATATGCCACAGCCAGACCAGGCAGATGCTATAATGGACTATCTGACCGGAGAGGCCAGAAAGACTGTAAAATTGATGACTACTGCGGGCAGGCAGAACATTGATAAGATTATTGACACTCTTCGAGAGGTTTATGGTGACAAAGTTCCCATCAATACGCGGCTGCGCGAGTTCTATGAACGGCAACAGAAGCAGCAAGAATCTGTTCGCAGCTACGCCTATGCTCTCCAAGAGAAACTACAGGAGATTGGTCGACGGGAACGAAGCAGGGTACCGGACCATGCACTGGCATTGACGGAACAATTTGTGACTCTGTGAGGCGTGAGTGTAAGATGAAACTAAGAGAAATGTCTGATATAAGTTTCCTTGACCTCATGCAGTTTGCCATCCTTTGGTCTGAGGAAGAGAGCCAATCAGTTCCGGCCCCAACTTCACAGGGCAGAGGTCGCGTGACCGCACAAGTGTCTACACAACTGGACAAGGCGCGTGATGACACAACCGAAGTATTAAAGCGTCTAGCTGATACACAGGAGCAGATTCTGGCCCTGCTAGCGGCAAATGCTGAGGCCAAGCGGAGTGAGACATTCCGTAAGAAGCCAGCTCGTGATCAGCAGGGGCGGATTCTCTGTTACGGATGTGGGGATCCGGGACACATCCGGTAAAATTGTGAAAAAATGCAACGTCCAACGTCTGTGAGCACATCTACCCGCGAGGGTTTTTAGGTGGCTCCGCTGTTGTCGGGAGTCGAACAGCGGAGACCTCATCTCAGGAAGGCTCCAGTGGCAGTGACTTGGACTTCTTTGGAAGAACTGTAGGAGAATGTCTGCGCGTGGATTTGGAGATTGGTGGAGTTAAGGCCACGGGTCTGATTGACACTGGCTCAGAAGTGACCACCATAAGCGATACATTTTTCAGAGAGAACTTTCATGGATATGTGCCGATTGATATCGGCTTGCGTCTTACTGCGGCCAACGGCTTGGAGATTCCGTATTTGGGGTGTATCGAGATAGATGTCAAAGTTTTCTCCAGAGAACTGAAGGGACTTGGGATATTGATAGTTAAGGACAATCCTGTACAATGTATTACACACTGTATTTTGGGGATGAATGCATTGAAGAAATGTGCGGGTTTGGTACTTAGTCAGTTGGCTAAGAAGGCTAACAAGCCAACTGTAAATGAAAAAAAAGTATCTGCTGTAGTAAACAGGGTAGCTAGAAATAGTCGGCTGCAAAATAGTTTTGTTAAACCTAGTGACAAAATAGGGTTTGTGAAATTAGCCAGTAGGGGACAGTTACTGTTCCCAGTAAAAGTGAAATTATTGTCAATGGTCGTTGCCGAGCTGGGCCATGTGGTACTGATTATGAGGCCCTAGTGGAGCCCACAGATGGAACACATCTACCACCTGATTTGCTAGTGGCGCGAGTTTGTGCGAAAGTGAGTGGGGGCCTTGTCCCCATTCGTCTGATGAATCTGAATGAAAAAGCATTGAGATTGCGACCGAGAACCCGACTTGCTGAAGTCCACTGTGTTGAAGATGTGGAACATCCAGAATTAAAGGTGACTTTATCGGAAAGGGCCATAGAGGTAGATCTCCTGGAAATGTCGGATGATACTCCGACCTTACAGAACATTACAGACCTGGAAAGAGGAGATAGGACAAATGGGAATTCCATTCCTGTTAACCTGAATGGTGCACAGCTGAGTGAGAACCAGCGAGAGAGACTTGATAACCTACTACAGGAACATAGAGATGTGTTCTCTCAGAGTTCAAATGACTTCGGCTACTGCACCACAGTGTCACATAAAATTGAAACCAACAACGCTGCTCCAATCAAACAACGGCATCGTAGGTTGTCCCCTCCTGTGTTCCAAGAGCTTAAGAAGCATATTACCGACCTCATAGGTCAGGGAATTTTAAAGAGCAGTACCAGCCCATGGTCATCTCCTGCTGTGATCGTGCGGAAGAAAGATGGTGGCATCCGATTTTGCTGCGATTACAGAAGACTGAACAAAATCACGCAGAAGGACGCCTTCCCACTCCTTCGTATAGAGGAATCCCTTGACGCATTGGGCAAAGCACAACTGTTCTCATCGTTGGATTTGACATCTGGCTACTTCCAAGTTCAAATGGATCCTGAGGACCAGAAGAAAACAGCAGTGACAACATCCATTGGTCTCTTCGAATGGACCCGTATGCCTTTCGGGCTGTGCAATGGCCCCGCCACATTCCAGCGGCTGATGGAGAGTTGCCTTGGAGACCTGAAATGGGAGACATTGCTAATATACCTGGACGACATCCTGGTGTACAGTCCGGACTTTGAGAGTCACCTAGTTCGCTTGGACCAAGTTTTTACAAGACTTCGTGATCACGGACTGAAACTTAAACCAGAAAAGTGCTACCTCCTTCAAAGTGAAGTGAGATTCCTAGGTCACATAGTGTCGTCGGAGGGCATTCAAACCGATCCGGATAAGACAAAAGTGCTGCAAGATTGGCCGACTCCGAAAAGTGCAACAGATGTCCGATGTCTGCTTGGTTTCATGGGGTATTACAGACGGTTCGTCCCCAGGTTTTCACACATTGCTGCATCGCTGAACCGACTGGTCGGCTCACCGAAGAAGGGAACCAAGCCTGTGCCATTCCTTTGGACAGAGGAATGCCAGTCAGCATTCGAGGAGTTGCGGGCAAGACTCAGCAATCCCCCAGTTCTTGCATATCCAGACTTTTCTCTGGACTTCATCGTCACAACTGATGCCAGTTTCTGTGGTTTGGGTGCCATACTCTCCCAGGTCCAGGATGGTAAGGAACGACCCATCGCTTATGCTAGCCGTGGCTTGCGACCGGCGGAGAGGAATGACAAGAATTACAGTTCATTCAAACTGGAATTGCTCGCACTGAAATGGGCTGTCGGCGAAAAGTTCTGAGAGTACCTCCTCCACTCCAAATTCAAGGTGTATACAGATCATAACCCGCTGCTGTACTTAGATAGTGCAAACCTTGGAGCCACTGAACAAAGATGGATTGCCCAGTTGGCTGACTATGACTTTGAAGTTCTGTACAATCCGGGCAAGAACAATGCCAATGCGGATGCCCTCTCTAGGCTCAGGAGAGACTACCTCCAGTGAGACGAATGAAGTGACAGTGACGGTAGCGGAAGTAAAGGCATGCATGTGGCCATACAATCAGCAAAGTACACATCCTGACGATGGTTCCACTGACGATAAGTGTGTCTTGAGTACCACCACACAGCCTGTAGTTGGAGATTCCACACCAGGATTCTCAAAGGACTACGTTGCTAGACAGCAGGAAATTGACGAGGTTGTGGGCAGAGCCTTGTTCTATGTAAGGCGCCAACAGAAACCTTCCAGGAAGGAACGGGAAAGTGAATTACGGGACGTGGTGAAACTTTTGAGAAGCTGGGACAAACTTAAGATGGATGGTTCCATCTTGTACAGGATAGTCCAAGACCCTAAGGACGGTGCTGAGTATTGGCAAATGGTCTTACCGAAGTCTCTCCAGATGCTGGCCTACCAAGCCAAACATGACCATGCTGGTCATTTCAGTGACAGGCGGACATTGGAGAGTCTTCGGCGATGTTACTACTGGCCCAATATGACCCAGGATGTTACGCAATGGGTGAAGTCCTGCAAGAGGTGTGCATTGGCCAGAGATAGCCTTCCGCCACATCATACTCCGCTAGTGTGTCTGAAGTTTAGTGCTCCCTTAGAAGCTGTTGCCATTGACTTCACGGTTTTGGAGAAAACCACAGATGGGTATGAAAATGTTCTGGTTGTAACAGATATGTTCACAAGATTCTGTGTTACAGTGGCTACCAAGAACCAAACTGCAAGAACAACAGCAGATGCTCTGGTGAAACATTGGTTCAGCTCTTTTGGATGCCCAGCCCGTATACATGCAGATCAAGGGCGAAACTTCGAGTCGGCGCTGATTGCTGATCTGTGTTCATGTTATGGGATTGACAAGAGTTAGACCACCGCCTGGCACCCCCAAGGAAATGGGTGTTGTGAGAGGTGGAATCGTATGATGCAAGAAATGCTAAGAACCCTTCCCATTGAGAAGAAAAAGAGATGGAAGGACTATCTGCCAGAACTCACTCTCGCATACAACAGCCATAAGCACGCGTCTACAGGATATCCACCCTTCTACCTGCTGATGGGCAGAGACGCGAGATATCACACTACCGTCTGAGCAGGAACCTGATGTTAGCAACATGGATGAGTGGGTGTTTGACCACCACGAACGCCTCAAGTTGGCTTGCGATGTAGCAAAGGAGACGTCTCTTCAAGCAGGTGCTGCTCGCAAGAGGATATATGATCGTGTCGCACCTGGTGCTCTCATTAAGCCAGGAGACCGGGTGCTACTCCGTAACCACAAGCCAAAAGGGCGCAACAAGATACAGGATCGTTGGGAGGCTACACCCTACTTGGTAGTTGAGCAAACCAATTCTGAATTACCAGTGTACAAGATCAAACCAGAGGTTGGCAGAGGAGCAACTAAAGTTGTCCATAGAGATCAACTCAAGCCTTGTACATTTCCTATGACAGACAAGAGTGAATGTAACAAAAGGCGGAAACAGAATGGTACAGGCAATGTTACAGAGAACACTGAATTGAATGACATTGGCGAGTCTGCAACGCGGTGGTATGTTCCCGTGTATCCGTTGGATCGTGCGAATGCAGACTCGACTGTGGTTGATGAGTCTCCAGCTGTGGTACCGTTACCAAATGTACCTTCTCTGAATGTGGAAGCACCAACAGAACAATCAATTCGTCATCCGGACGGTGACGACTCACCTGTGCAGCCATCCAGACGATCGACTAGGTCAAACCGAGGTAAACCTCCGGAACGTCTCACATATGCCATAACTGTGGACAATAGTGACAACCAAGACAAAACAGCGATAGGCACGGCTACTGACTGGCTGATGTCCTGGTGGTGAGGAACTTATTTTCATCATTGGGGACAATGACTTCATAAGTGGGGGCGAAGGTAAGGGTTAATATTTGTACTACTGTGTCTGCCCTGACTGACATTACGTAATGTACACAAATGAAATAGACTGTAGTCATTGCACGAGGAGTGGGACGTCTATAGAACACATCTGCAGACAATGTTTTTTTGTTTTTGTCCAACTCCTCGTTCCCAGTTTGGTGTAATCAGCTGTTCGTTCACTTTGTTTAATTAACTCTGAAGAGTTACAGCCAGTTGCGGTCCTCCTATTCTAGTCAGTTATGTCACATTTATTATGACCTACTGGTATGTTGTTCTTGAACCAAATTCTTCACACTTGCTTCATGTAATTATATGGAATAATTGATAATATGACAGATTTATTGCAATTATTGAGTCACAAATAATTCTGATTATTACTGAATGTTATTCGATGCTCGTGTAGTCTTGAGTTACCTCGGAATATTGCCTCTATCAGAAATATAGGACTTGTATATACGCTAGTGAAGGGGCGCTTGTAGGACGGCTGCAGCAAACTCCTGTTGTTCTTTCCATCACTTCCTGTTTAGTGAAATCAGTTGTGCGCAGTTCGCAGTCACTCATGATTTTGGCTGAAATATCTCACTGAAGTGTTTCACAGCCAGTGGCTGCCCTTATCAATGTTTGTGCCAGACGACAATATGGTTACTAACCGAAGGGTTATGCGTGTTATAACGACGGACTAATGCTAGTTGCTGCCCTTCTACTATTCTTTCGCTCCAGTTAACCAACCAATAAACAAGTCAAAATTCAGTGAAACCCAGTGTTGGACTATTTTATTGGGCAAGAACCTGCCGTCACATATGGATGCCATCTTTTATTTGCTAGGGCACGAAGAGGGGGAATGTTCATGAATGCGAAAATCAAGATCGACATACTTAAACACTTACCTTCCAGTTTTCTCCACGTTAATCACTCAGAGATATCATGTGGTAAATAACTCAATCGTGATAGGCCCATGGTGGCTATATTCGTTGTTGGAGTGAAATTTCACACTCACCTCAGCTCGGCCCAATGTCATCGAGTTAGTTAATCTGTAGAATCTTAACCCTATCTGGCATGGGCTTTTTCGGTCCTGTCGTGGCCTGGGGTGGGGGGGGGGGGCGAATTGGCCCCCTAATTATTTTTGCTAGGTGACTGAAACTTGCCACGCTATATACCCTTGGGTAAAGCTCTACCAGAAAATGCAGAAAAAAAATACAAGATGGTCACTTTGATGACTTTCAAAAACGGCATTTTTTGGTCGATTTTTCGGTCAGATTTTCCGAATTTTTTATTTATGCAATTTCTCCGCAAAAAATGCATCATAAATTAGTAAATATTAATGTGATGTGAAATAAAATATCGTTTGGGAAAATAAAATCTTTTCATTAATATGATGTATTTATTGCTTCCATGCCTAGATATCATTCAGCACCGACGTATACAATTTCCAAACGATCGATTGACTTTGAAATATGAACGAAAAGACATATTGGGCGGCTCTAAAAAAAACCTGCATACAATTGTTCGACTTTTCTTCACATATATTGAGCCATTTTGCCCTTCAAATCCGACAGTCAGAAAATCCGACATTTTTCATTGCTCCATGGCGGTCATATTATTTTACGGAGATCATTTCCAAAGATATCCTCGGATGCCTCCACTCCATTGATCACATAGGCAAAAGTATGTATCTACCGATTCAGCGGTTCCGGAGAAGATTTGTTCTAAGTTTCAATTTTCACAAATCCAGGATGGCCTTCGCGGATGTTGATCAATGGCGTTTATCAGTGATGAAACGTAGACTCATTGTGTCTTGATTACCACATCAAGTTTCGAATTCTTCGATCCAGTGGTTCCGAAGAAACGGGAGGCAAAACATCCACCACAAAAATTAATAATATGGCTACCCCAGTAGGTTTCCAGTCAAACTGGCTTGAAACCCTAATAAGACACTCCATAGGGAATAAAACAAAGGAAAGGTTTCATCGTAGGAAGTCAGGTAGAAAGGCAGAGGTAGAGGTCAGGTAGTCAGAGAGAGGTAGAGGTCAGGTAGAGTCTAGTTTGTTAAACCTTAGGTAATATTATGATACATACTGAAATCCGTATACAACTTTGTGGTTCGTACGTGTGATAAACAGACCGTAATAACTCAATTATCAAGCTTACTATCAAGTTGCTTGATTCATTGATTCTGACAGATGAAATTTATCTACTTGTTAAAATCGATCATATTAGTTTGCCAATATTTACCTCTTTAGCTGTAACATATATCATGTGGTTTTCAAAGTTGACAAACTTGTTGACAAAAAGTCTTCCTTCTGATAGCTCCAAGCCTTTGCCGTTTTGCCATCTCCCCAAATTTGTCAGAGATCCGCTAGTGTTATACATAATGCCATAGAGCTTATACTCTGTCCTCTTCGGAAAGCCTCTGGAATCAAATCCTTCCATTTTTGTGAACCCCTGTAAAGATGTCTGAAATGACATTCAAGATAAAAATCTCATACCAAATAACGTTGATTCAGAATTCTAACTAAATGATAATAGGAATGGCGGTGGGAACTTAAAATGACGTAAGCTGGGAATAAGCCATATGATCCTATTCTACAGGTGGATATTCTCACCGTATCGTACCCAAAATGATAAATCACAATATCCACGGATGATTATCGGACGTTTTGGACGTACATGCTTGTATTGAAGTTGTTTCTGTGGGAACCTTGAATGCCGTATCCATACAGGTTCTAGCTTCGGAATCAGACACACAAATCCACAAAGGAGTTGTGTTGATATAATAGACCAGCGAGCCCATCATATGAATAAGTAAGAGAACATGGCCAGGCATGATCGATACCGCGAAATATTGTTACTATATTGTCATGGATGTAAACATTGGCGTAAATGGCATCCTTTTTCTCACTAAAAAAATTAGTATGTTAGTAATTGTCTTTTGAAACTCCCATATATACATGTATACATTAAAATCGTAATTATTTCCTATTATCTTGTACAATTTTTCCTGTGACTATTAAATTAATGTTGTTCAAAGTCACCTTTCTTAAAACACGTGCTCAACCGAGAAAGAATAATCCTTATAATAAATGGATATAAATTTCTCATACCCCTCTGATATATCAGGTATAATAAGTGAATTTTCAAAATATGATATATTGAGTTTACCTGCTTTAGCGCGAGCAACAAATCCTTTCCCCATTTTAGCCTGCTGTATTCCTTAGAAAAGCACTTTACACTGGAATTACCGATGTCTTCATGAAGTGTTGGCCACGACGACAGGTGGAAATACATAATGGAATCAACTATGGCCCCTTGAAGAAGCTGAAACAATATCGTGGATGTCAAATATGGTTCAGCACTATATCAATTTAGCAGCATTGTTTGAATAGTACATGTATATGAATATGAAAAATATATATTGGCCAAGAGGCACGGGAGCAGAGGAGTGGTATTACATTTTTTTATTTTCATTTCTGTCTATATTACCAAAACTAGACCAAGATTAAAATGCAAGTTAAGAAAAGACGAAATCTTGTAGGGTTGACAATTATAAGGCAATAATCAATATCCACCAGTGGATTATGTTTGCGGAAAGTTGGGTTTCACTTACCGAAATATTGTTGCTGAACGTGTTACAGTAGCCGTCATCTAATCCGTTTCGACAGAAGTTTCCGTCTTTTCGGTCACGTCGGATAAGGAGAATGTTTGCAGATGAAAATGGTCGAAATGTATCACTGGCTTCAATTAGGTTGACATCATCAGAATAGATGATCCAGCTGTATTCCGATGCCATCAGGCCTGCTTTCTTCGCCTTTTAGAAAAAGATAATTGTGTCTGTAACTTATACGTATTATTTTAGCGCCGAGTTTCATCAAAAAGAGTTACATTTTTATTAGATATTCTGATCTTTGACACCCATGATACAAGGGCAGTGGTGTTAATTCGTCAGTAATTCGAGATTCAGATGTTTTCCCTGATTACTTGTATTACTGGTTTCTTTATTTTCTGTCTTGCTGTGCTCATGTTTGCATTTCACTGAATAAAGTATGCATCGGAGGAAGACGAATATGAAGTACATTGTCTAAATACTTTGTGATGGGCAATGCTGTTGCCGTCAACGGAATCGGGTTTTTGTTGTTCAAGTTGTGAAGCGTATAGTGGGTGATTTAGGATTTAACGTCGCTTTCAGCGCTATTTCGGCCATATAGCGACCATATAAATAACTACGATATAATGAGTGAGACTGTCCATGTACAGCCTTCATGTAGAGGAAATTAATCTTCCCCTCATGGCAAGAAACATGATACAAAATTCATGCTTGTAGCTTGCAGGTTTGCAGAGCAATATCTTAAATTCGAAAATACGAAGAAAATGACTTCCAGATGCCTTGTCTGGTGCTAGACTTCATAGCAGATTACGAAAAAACACCCTTCAGACCAGACGGCAGATTGGTCATGATCAATATTTTCCCAATTGAGGTTTAAGTGGTATCATCTAAATGACCAAAATATCAGGGTTCCAAGTCAAACTGGTGGCTAATAAAAAAAATAATCACAAAAAGTATATATTGAACAAAGTGGGATATGGTAAGGAGAAACATAGTATATGAATGGGAGGAACTCCAACCATTGAAAAAAGCATTTGATCCTCTATATTAGAGCAGTATAATTACTCAAATATTGCTGTGAAGTTCATTTTCGGTAGTATTTCAACCTTTATTTTGTCTTTTTCAAAGCACGTTATTTAAAAATGCCCAAATACATCTCACGATATTGTGTATCAAAAATGGATGGACTTCAAGTCTTTACCCGGAGTGACCATTTATAATGTTAAATAATTTAGTGGATGTAATAGATTTATTAGTAACATTATACCCTCCCACAACCACATGCTCAATACTTGCCTTTTCCAGTATCAATGGCATTGTCTCCAAATTCGTCCATATAATAACATTCTTAGTAGCAGATCTTTTAACTCTCGAGATGACATCCTGGATAGCCTGATTGGTCTGAGCGATGGAAGGGGATATATCTACCGCAATCAGCGTTGTTTCAATACCTATAGCCGTGGCTCTTCTCATCACATCGCTTTTTAATAGAGAGTCTACAAAGCAAAACTTCAAAAATTAAAGTTTTTGACTCTATGGCTTTAAGATTTCAAAAAGAATAAGCAAATAGGTGGATGTGATGATATATTGTGTGAGCCGTTGTACAACTGAAAAGCTCTGAGCCAAACCTATTTCTGTCTTTATGCAATCGGCTATTGTATGTATTGTTCGTTGAGCCTAACATGAGCACTTTTGAACCGACATTGGCTAAATAATGTTCGGCCGCTCGGAAGCTCTATATACGTCAGTTTTCTGATCTTAATACAATACGAAAATGAGCAAAATTTGATTATACATCAATACGGAAAAGCATTTTACCGCAGTAAACTGGTCAAACAAATTTATACCATTGTACATCATTGTATATGTCAGAGAAAAATATTCACAATCGTCAACCTTAGCCTGATTATCTGCCCTAATTAACCACATAATTATATGATACCAGACGATAATTTACCGGAGTTCAATATATTCTTTTCTGCATTATATTGAGAAAATTTACCTATTGTGCTGTCAAATATCAGCACGATGGATGACCATTTTGCCCTTCTAAGGACGTCGTTTATAACCGAAGACGTGAGTCTATAATCTGGAGTCATATATAGAGTGAAATTGCTCTTCTGCTCCATTTCACAAGGTTCTCTTATGATGGCTAGGTGTGGTAAGTTGAACGTATCGGCCTGTGATGATACATATCGTCTTGGTCGGCATGGCAATGCTGTGATTATCCCCTTGACTCCGTTATTCAACAAATCGCACACTGAAAACAATGATTTTAGAGGTCAGGATGTTAGTTATTGAACACATAGATAAATGCATGGAGAGCTTAGTAAAACTGATTGGCCTGGTACATCTAAATAATAATATATTCCTTAATTTTTCAAGCTACATTTGATATATCTGGCCAAACAGCAGAGATTATCATGCGTTTTATCGCTTCAGGTGTTGCGACAATTGAGAGCCATATTAGAGTGGTGCATACTTGACACAACGTTCAGCGTAAAAAATGCGGTAAAAAAGTTATACTCGTTTAAAATATCGTCTACTTAGTTTAATAATTCGCAAAGCAAATTTGTATGAGAATAATAAGATTTATATGACACCATATTTCTCTACGACCAGTTCGTGCATTTTGGAGTTTTCGTCAGCTCTTCTCAAACCCCCATACAGGTGTCGAACCGTGAATAGCTTATACGGACCTACAGGTATTATTTGGTATTATAGGTATTATTTGTTTACCTCGTTCATATAAAATGAACAAGTACACGACTTCAGTTATTATAAAGACATTGTATCGGCAAAATTATCCACGTATTGATTGATATCCAATAGTTAGGTTATCTAATATTATTTAAAGTGTAAAGGTGATGGTACGATAAGGCGGGATTTTGGCCTATACGTGGTGCGGTTGAAATCGAAAAAATAAAATGTCCTAAAAAGACTTAGGTTTTAATGCAACGGCAAGAGAAAATATAAGTACACAATATGTGAAAGTTTTAGTGCGATTGCGTTATGATTATAGTTATCACATGAAACTGAAATCCACAGCTTGTGCTATTTTGTGAAAAAAGGGTCTAAATCGAGTCCTTCAGACACGCATTTAGACGCGAAGGACCCCTTGGACCAGAACGCTATTGAACCTGGTATTGTGTTGTAACATTATATTTCCACTGCTGGAAGATCTTTGTGGTCCAAGGGGTCCTTCATACTAAAAATGAAAAGTTATGATTCATAACGTTTGAAGTTTTCGAAACTAGATTAAAGTGGCAAAATAGCCTGTTACAGTTGTTCGTATGTCGTGGTGTAGTGGATAAGCACGTTGGATCACAAGCGCTTCGAAATTTTCTTTTACCGAGTTCGAATCCCAGGAGGTCGACCTATATGATAAAGTGACGTCGACAAGTTATTTCAATCTTTCTCATTTCTGTATAAAAAAAATTGCATTCGGTATATCTGAAATAAGATTTTAGGCTATCATTATGAACCAATTAAAAGTAAAATAAATATTGTTTACCGATGACACGATACCGTGTGTTGAAATCGAAGGATCAGTCGCTACCTGTTACAACGGCAATATATTCGCCTAAATTGTGTATTTATTCTCCAATATGTGCATGTAAAATCGACTGCAACGTGGTGAAATAATAACGTCTTGGTACCGAACATATGTGAAGCTATCATGGTTCACCGTAACATTCAGTCCGATGATTGACAGTTGCCGCCGACGACAAGTTGTACATTGCATTGTGATTGACAGATGGAGAGAAGAAATGTACATTCCTATGAGTCGGCTGGCTGTGGGCAAAAACCCCGCCTTACAATATCATCTCCTTTACAAAATTATGTTTTACATTTTGCATCTAAACATGTTATTGCTACTGATGAGAGAGTAGAAAAATCAAAATGACCTTCCTGGAAGAGCATCAATTGTATGCAATATTGCCAATTATGTAAACAACTTTTATCTTCGGTAGAACTGACACATTTTGTTCTGTATCATTTTCATTATTTGGAGTTGTCATATCCAGGTTGCCTTTTTGAAATTATAACAGACTGTCCCCATGGTGTTTCCCTAATTTAATGTATTAAATTTGATAGAAACGTGTTAATATACCGTAAATAAGAGGAATTACCCAAACCATGTAAATCCATAGGTAAATTGTGCATTGTATATAACATGGCAGTGAGGCTAACGTCACAGGACCTACAAAGTAGGCTTTAATATGATTTGAGTGTGTACTTGACCTAAGACATGTTTTTGCCAATTTCGAGGTTTATAGGTCACCTAAGTAGGTCTGCCGAAGGGATGGGGAAATCTTCCCAAAGGTAGTGCATAGGTTGAATATAAAGTGTAGCATCATGTAAGCTACCAGAATATATGGGAACTGGAGGATTCCATCCAACGATAACCATTCTCAGATGGTCTGAATCTCGAATGGACCAGGCTTCCTGTTGTCAGGGAACCGTTTAAAGTTTTAACAATGAAACATACAAGCAAGGGCTCCCGATGGGCACTCGCTGAGCGATCAATAAATGATAAAAATAATTATAAATCAAATTTTCATCATAATTCGGTCAGCTCAGAACTTGCTGGTAACAGTCCCCTAATGCACGTTCATGCCAAAAATCACGGTTCTCCTTATTTTGCTGACGAAAGGATTCAGATGAACTGACTGACTACCGGACAATTTGCAAATGATAGCCTTTGGAAAATTATTTCAAAGGCCTTAAAAGTGCGACTTGGAAATGTGACAGAACTGGCTGTCCATGGTGACCAGATGTGTTTGGGGGGATTGGATTAATGTCACACTCAATTTTGTTTCACTCAAATGGTGACAGTCAGTTTGTTTGGCTGAGGAAGCCGGAGTACCCGTAGAGAACCACCGCCCTTCGGAAAGTAACTGACAAACTTTCACACATAGACCAGCTGGGCTTCGAACCCGTGCCGGTTCAGCGTTGTGAGACTAGCGGTCACAAGCGAAACGCGTTAGATCACCCGGCCACCGAGGGCCCCTCAGATGTGTTCAGTGCCAGCAGGATTCATACTATGCTCATTGCCAGACAGATACACACTATGTAAGGGACTTTTTCCCAGGGATTTTAACTTTCCTTGTTGAAGACGAGGATATTGAGTGCGACAACGTAAGTCTTGACAATTGCCCGGGATGGGTTTTTGTACTTGAAGTTTCACGAACCGTGTGTTTTGGTTCACGATTTATCCGGAGGATAGAACTAATGTATCGCTCCCGACAAGCCTTATTTCCACAGTAACCCAGTCGAGCTGCACCGTGGAGGGCGCCAGTGTTGCACTTTCTCCTCCCTGCTCCATTAGGTCGTCTGAGTTTAACGTGGCGTGTGGTGCGGTAGAGGTGCCGCAACAATAAAGCCCAATATGCGGATGATACAGACATTTTGCTGAGGGATGAAGACGGTTTCAGGATTACAGAACGCATCATCCCCGACAAGAACGAACAGGATTTGTGTGCACAGGTGAATACGACGAGGGAGGACAGAGCACCCTGTCGATATTGATTGAACAGTGGAATGCCTTGAACTATTGGGATTCACTAAGAGTTGTCTGATTCTGTTGCTTAGAAATGGGATTATAAGTTTGATAAATTCAGTAAGTCATAAGCGGGATGGAATTGAGGTCCCTCGGTTTGTTTAATGTCTATGTATTGTATTTGAATTCATTGAATCTACAAAGCTTTGGTCTGTTGGTTCTGTTTCCATCATCCTTCGGAGAGTGATGGGCTTTCGCAGGGGAAGGGGAAAAAGGGCCCTGGTTCCAAAGAACGAATTTTGCTGCAACAGTGTTTTGCCTGCTTTCAGATCGGCACGCTGATAATACAAATTTATGTTGTCCATTTTATGGATTCTAGGATTTCCGACCTAAATTTTTAGCTTGATAAATTGATGTATGTTGTGTCTTGTGTCTACCGGTGGTGACGTTTTAGTCATGTGCAGATGAGCTGGTATTATTTGGTTGGGGATGTTTTAGATGCCACGTTGTGTCGCTTGTCCACTCGGCTGTGATGTACCAAAATAACAGATAGTAATCTTTCATTAAAAGTCAACAGCTTCAGCTGCTTAAACCACTCTTCGCCAATAATAACATTAATGATATTAGCAATTATGAGAGGTTGATAGCTGGAGAATTCGAGGGTTTTGGTCGTGTAAAGAGAATATTGGAAGCTCGATACGATGCTGCTATTATTTATATAAGTTTATAAGTATTTAATTATATATATGGTAAAATATATAGCCACAAATAGTACAGGATCCAGTCATCAGAATGAAACGTTAAGTAGGCTCTATGCAACTGGCCATATTTTTATTCCAGTTTCTTCATCTGTATTAATCGGTTCAAATGAACTTCCGAACAATAGTTTGCATACACTTATACTCGATATACAAGCGGCATCGACCAAATATCTCAATATTGAACCAAGCGACCTCTATTCGACTGTCCTGGAGAGCATTGTCTCTTTTCTTAACAGATCTTGAGCGTCAGAGTAATATGTATACATACGATATTACCTGCGTATGATGCGTATATGCCATTGGTCACATTCAGTCGGCGCCAGATGACTTCAACGGTGTCGTTGGTTAATTGAGCTCTCTGCCATACTTCCGGGCGCCATGACACATAACGGATTATCTCTGATATTGAATCTGGAATATCTTGAAGACTGACGCTCTTCTCCACTACAACACCTGACGAAGAGAACAAATATTAAAAAACGAGATGCAATAGATGAAAAAAGGTATTCCGTCCATCCAATATAGTTAAACTGATATTATGAATAGTTTTTCATATATTCGGATTAAATACATCGATTGTCACGAGGCATACAATTTCGGAGGTGCTTGAAAAGCATATATCGGAAAAATAAAATTAGCTATATGTCGCATATTACCAAACTCTGCTTCTGAAAAAAATGTTTTCAATTAATTTTTGTCATATGATTAATCATACATGTAGTATAAACAAAATAATTCGACGGAACTAGATACAGCTCATCGAATACGATCTAGGAGGCATCCCATTTGCATAGAATGTAAAGAAACATTCATTATTTCTTAAGGTAATAATCGCAAGCAGTATATAGTGGCAAGGTATTCGCATACATAGCCCCAACTATGGGCATATGTGGATGCACTTTAGCCCCTAGCGATATCTTGTGATACGGTATCCACACACCACAGTTGGAAAGATTCCGTTAATTAAATCTTTCTAATTTTATTGTACAAAAACAGAAGTATTGTTGGCCTCCAAATGGCGCTATTTATGTGTTTGTGTGGACAGACAGCTATCTCAATTGATATCCTGTTGCATGATATCTGCATACCAAATTCGGAAATAATATGTTATGTTATTCTATTTTAACGGAAGGAAATTTAAGGTTTGCCATCCAGGTTGCGGCACCCATGATTGTATGTGGATGGAACGGTAACATCTTGTTGCGAGATATCGATATACCAAATTTGCAAGGAATCCATATAGCCCTTCCATGGTTTTTATCATGGAAGAGAAATGTTATTTTGGTCCAGGTGTCGCCACCTTTGGGCATATGCAGATGGCAGGCGAACCACATCTTGTGACATGATATACACACACCGAATTTGGAAGTAACCCTTTAAGTCTTTCTGATTTTATAGACAGAAAACAAACACCGGTGAGTCTGTGAATGGAATGCAATCCCAGCTGTCACAAGATATTGACGTGAAAAGCACCCATAATATTGCTCTATTGTTTTTGTTATTTTTTTTTTGAATGAAATTCGAAGTTGGCCCAAGGTGGCGTCACCTATGGGGATATGTATATCCAAATGATATATTCTGGCAAAAATACACATACCAAATTTTAAAAGAATTCGTTCAGTCGTTCTTGTATTACTGCCTGGAAGCAAAATTTAAAGTTGGCCCCAGGTGGCACCATCTTTAACCACATGGACGAAAGCAGAATTCCCACAAACTAAATCTATTAAGAATTCATCGAGTTATTCTGATTTTATTGTCCAGATACTATTAGTTATACGTCGCCCTTCCGGGGTAATACGGGATGAGATTTGGTTTCTCTCGCCATATTTTTCCGAGGCGCAGCCGAGGAAAAATATGGCGAGAGAAACCAAATCGAATCCCGTATTACCCCGGAAGGGCGATGTATAACGAATTTATCATATCTCAGAGCATTAAGAATCACTTTGGACTTCAAGGCCGACATAATGGAACGGACTTCGATCGGACTTGCACTGGTTTCAGAACGATCCACAGCATGCACCGGAAAAAATGAACACAAAGACAAATGTATCAGTTTTACAATCCTCATCTTTAAAACGTCCTAAGGGAGGAGCAAAGATAACGATAACATATACTGTAATCCGTGAACAATGAACCCGGTTTCCGTGTGAAATACTGGTAGGCTTCGGTGATAAAGAATGAACAATCTAACTTCAAATTCAGCTTCATCTCTTATGTTCTATTCTGAAAATCAGAAACGTATAAAATACTGGAACATTAAGCTTAATCTCAATTTCATATTTAATATTTAATAGCCATCGACGAGTATAATATCTAGATTATATACCTTTTGTTAATAAATACATCGAAAGACCCGTTCCGGATTCACATCTGTTGCGTGGATATGTAAGTTTCAAATACACGTGTGAACTGTTACATTTCCATTCTGTCTATAATTCAACACCGTGTCACTCGACAGTGTCACTTGTGTCATGTTTCCATAACATCACACAGGAGAAGGACCAACATGAACTGACTTAAATTTACAGTTCGAGAGAAAAATCGGAAAAATCAAACTGTCCTGCACAATTTGGCAGAAGTATAGGTATTTGCTTCATTTTCGCACGATCATGTTGATTGCATTTATTGTGCAGTTATTGAACATTGGCGCTGAGGGATTTGCGGCGACCAGGATAGCTGTGGGAATGTCACACGATGTGGGCGGGACAGCGGTGCTGTCGAATTCACAAAACAGCTGATTAAGATCAAAATCAAAGTCGTCGGCATGGCCTTCTGCTCGTACATCCTGGGTGTGTAACACGGCCGACGTGGCATCATTTGACGTGGGTGCAGGGTACTGAGAAGATGATGTCACAGTTTCTGCAGGATGGGGTTTGACAAGAACATTTACTGGAAGTGTATGCGTACCGGTATTCGTCTTTCGGGCCCATTTGCAATTTCTCGCCATCACTTACTCGCTCGTAAATCGACAGCGACGAGACAGATCTGTGACCTGTGACAGCCATTATTTGAGATGCTGAATAGTTGTTTCTACCAAGGATGGTGATGCCGGTTGCTCGTATACTGTGGTTAGTGTATGGTTCAGAAAGTTTCAGACGAGTGCCCAGGTTGGTCATGAAGGCTGCCAAGCGGTGTTTCCCAATAGGTTTGTTATAATACCAAACTTTATCGTCGTCGAGGAAACTATCAACCGGGTACTGCCACAAGCGATCACATTTCGGATGGAGTTTGGAGATATAACTTTCGAATGAAGCAACAGGACAGAACGGGGAACCTTCTTCTTCAGGCATGAATCCGGTAACACCCTCTTTTTGCTGGGCCCGGCGATTTTTTGTGAGTTCATCCTCCTTTTTTTCACATACCTCTGCCCAGTTTTCGGGTCCCGCTTGATGATGAATGTGTTTTTTGTCATCTTTTCCATATTCTCCACTCCCCTTCTAAAGAAGAACAGACGTACATCGAACTGAACTTTATTTGCAAGCCCAGTTGGGGTTTTTGGGGACATGAGAACAGACTTGTAGAGTTTACAACGATCGAACTCGTTTATGGGCTCATAATGATCGGTGTCGCCTTTTCCAGATGCCTTCAACTCTGCAAGTGCGGTTTTGAAGCACTCGTTGGCTTCATTAAACTCCGAATTTCTAATCGAATCAAAAGTTTTCAAATACGGTGGGGCCTTCAGGTAACGATTCAGAGAATGTCGAAAGTTTTCGAGAGTGGATGTTTTATACAATTCTCCGTCTTGTTTTCGGGCATCCAAATAAAAATGACTGAGTACCTCTGCTAACCTCTCGGCCGAGAATCCTTCGAATTCTTCACTCTGTCCCTTCTCTTTCAGGTAATACTTCAAAGTTCTGGCGGACGCTTTGTTCGATTTTTTTGTGTTGCTGGGAATAATATTACCCCGCTTTTCAACAACTTCATCGTCCGTGTGAGACGCGAAACGTTTGCCTGATTCAGCCATTTTGTTTAGCAGACGATGGAATCTAGTCAACACCTGTTCGTTGCCCTTGGCGACGGGGGTATACGATATATATTCGACCAGCAAGTTGACAATACAGCATCACACATGAGGTCTGTCAGCCAATCAAAAGTCTACATGCTTCTCTGAGATATGATAAAGAATGTTAAGTTGACCCGCAGGTACCACCAACTAAGATCGAGGTTTCTCGATAAACGAGTAAAACCGATAAATGTCTCGTCTCGAAGGGTGCCGTTTTATCTCTGTTGTTTTCCCGGTTTGCTCCCGGTTTTCTCTCGAAGCGGAGAATATAAACATAAACCCTCGATCGAAGTTTTCAGACAAACAAAACGCGGTATCGTTTATGGTAAAATGTGCGTAACCGTTGGTATAAAGCCTGATTGCCATCTGAATTGGGCGGTAATTACTTGCATTATTTTTTCTAGACACACGAAATCAGCAAAAATATAATAGAACGTGAGTATATTATCAAGTCAACAGTGCTGTTTCGGCTTATTCTTTCAAAGCAATTAACCCTTCTCCCTTCGCTGTTCTTTCAACCCGACGGGTTTTTGACAGACCGAAGTAGTAGGGAGAGCGCACGAAGGCCCTTATTTTCCAGGGAGATAACTCTTGGTGCCCTTTTTTCCAGGTTAAAGGTACAGGGGACGCCACATCGCCTTTCACCTCTGTGGCGTCTGTGGCGCCAGGGGGCGCCACCAGCTCAAGGTCACGTGGAGGTCAAAAGTAGTTCCGGCAACCTGTAACCTTTGTATTCTTCCGCGGTCTGGTGGTGATGCCGTCACTTCCGCGGACAGAAAGTAGTCCCATGTCAACCAAGTGACTTCCAATGTTAATGTATACGGGGAATGCCTAAAAAGAGTATGAGAATAGACGTTTTGTGACAGGGGTGGGTCCCTAGTGGACCGAATGGGTCGAGTGAGGTATCAAAGTGAAGCGCTCCTCTAGGGCCATTCAGTCATGGGTGCGTGCATGTAAAATTAGGATTTTTTCCCGAAACTATAAAAAGCGGAACACGGACTTTACCCCTAAAATAGGGGAAAACCCCTATCACCTCTAGCCAAAAGGGCTGATATCGGTCCCCGGGCTTAGCGGGGCCTGCCTATCAAGTCAATGGGGTGGGTGCATGTAAAATTATGATTTTTTTCCGAAACTATAAAAAGCGGAACTCGGACTTTACCCCTACAATAGGGGTCTGTATTATACAATATACGGGGAAATGCCTCTATGGATATAACCCCATATTGCTCCATACTGGCTGTATGGGGAGGGGTCGTCAATTTTTTCGTTTGCTTTACTATGGGTTGTGGGGTCTCGTTTTTCTCGTTTCGCCAAGAAAATCACAATGGGAAGGGTCCCGGAGCGAATCGGTGAAATTTTTGGGAAAAGTCACCGAGGTCTGTATATAGGCTCATACTGGCTATATGGGGGGAGGGGTGGTCAATTTTTTTGTGGGCTTTGCTATGGGTTGTGGGGTCTCGTTTTTCTCGTCTCGCCGAGAAAATCACAATGGGAAGGGTTTCGAAGCGAAACGGTGAAATTTTTGGAAAAAATCACCGGTATATAGCCCCATATAGTGCCATACTGGCTATATGGGGGGAGGGGTGGTCAAACTTTTTTTATGGGCTTTACTATGGCTTGTGGGGTCTCGTTTTTCTCGTCTCGCCAAGAAAATGACAATGGGAAGGGTCCCGGAGCGAATCGGTGATTTTTTTGGAAAAAGTCCCCGGTATATAGCCCCATATACTGGCTATATGGGGGGAGGGGTGGTCAATTTTTTTTGTTTGCTTTACTATGGGTTGTGGGGTCTCGTTTTTCTCGTCTCGCCGAGAAAAACACAGTGGGAAGGGTTTCGGAGCGAATCGGTGAAATTTTTGGGAAAAGTTCCGGGTAGGCCTGTATATAGGCCTATAGGAGGGCTATATTCAGGTTCAACCTGGAAAATTCACACACGTTCATTGTGATATGGGTTGCTTGGATTTGTTTTTCACATCTAGTCATTTAGAACACGATGGGAAGGGTCTCGGAGCGCAACGGTGAAATTTTTGGAAACGTACCATATAGCCCATATAGTCCCATTCTGGCTATATGGGGGTATAGGTTCAACCTTGGAAATTCACACACGTTCATTGTGATATGGGCTGTTTGGATTTGTTTTTCACGTCTCGTCATTTAGAACACGATGGGAAGGGTCCCGGAGCGAAACGGTGAAATTTTGGGAAAAGTTCACCGAGGCCTGGGCCTATACTGCATGGCTATGGAGGTATAGGTCCATACGGGATGGACCTTTTGGGGTCTAGGTGAGCCCCTAATGATCCTATGATGTCGTATGAGGTCTTATTTTGAAGCTTTCGTGGAGTTTGTAATGTATCGACTAATGGTTCGTCTGTGTGCAATAGTCTGCGCATGCGCAGTCTGGCCGTAGTATAGAAAGCAGGCATGTTGAGGGGTATGTGGGGGGTGTGTTTGGGGTAGAGATGGACCACTATGGGCCCAAATGGGTTGTGGGAGGTGTCAAAGTGAAGTTTGTGTGGGGTAGAGTCAGAATGGCGTGTTTTTAAGTGCAAGTCGCGTCAATCTGCGCATGCGCAGTTGGGTGTAGTAAGTAAAGTGGCCATTTTGGGGGTGCGTGGAGGTGTGTTTGGGGTAGAGAGGGACCATCCTTGGTCCGATTGTGTCGTGGGCGGTGTTATGTTGTAGCTCTCGGGGTGTACATCCCGATTTGAGGGATGTTCACGTCATCTGTGACGTCATCGGTGACGTCATCAGTAGGAGTAGTAGTGAAAGTGGGCATTTTGGGGCAGTGAAGGAAGGTATTTGGTGTAGAGATGGACCATCCATATCTGTCACACATTATACCACATCTTTGTTGTGTTATACCACATCTGTCCTGCATTATACCATATATGTCCTGTATTATACCATACCTGTCCTATGTTATACAATATCTGTCCTGTATTATACCAAATCTGTCCTGTATTGTACCATATTTGTTCTCTATTATACCATATATGTCCTGTATTATACCAAATCTGCCCTGTATTATACAGTATCTGTCCTGTATTATACCAAATCTGTGCTGTATTATACCAAATCTGTGCTGTATTATACAATATCTGTCCTGTGTTATACCATATCTGTGCTGTATTATACAATATCTGTCCTGTATTATACAATATCTGTCCAGTATTCTACAATTTATGTTCTGTATTATACCAAATCTGTCCTGTATTATACAGTATCTGTCATGTATTGTACCATATATGTCCTGTATTATACCATATCTTCTCTGTATTATACAATATTTCAATATATCTGTGCTGCATTACACCATATCTGTCCTGTATTGTATCATATATGTCCTGTATTATACCAAATCTGTGCTGTATTATACAATATTTGCCCTCTATTATACCATATCTGTACTGTATTATACCATATCTGTCCTGAATTATACCATATCTGTGCTGTATTATGCAATATCTGTCCTCTGTTATACAATATCTGTCCTGTATTATACCAAATCTGTCCTGTTTTGTAGAATACATGTTCTGTATTATACCAAATCTGTGCTGTATTATACAGTATCTGTCCTGTATTATACCAAATCTGTGCTGTATTATACAATATATGTTCTGTATTATGCCAAATATGTCCTGTATTGTACGGTATGTCCTGTATTATACCAAATCTGTGCTGTATTATACCATATCTGTCCTGTATTGTACCATATATGTCCTGTATTATACAATATATGTTCTGTATTGTGCAATCGGATAGCCGTTGTCGTGAATAACAACAAGTTCAGCAATGTTCATACAGTTTATTATCCCCAATGTTACATCATACCCAGGCTGGGGGAGCCGCCCTGGGCATGTTTGGTATGTTCACAGCAAAACAAACTGAAATATCGAACACCATGTTTTATTATTTAACGCACCGTCACATTAGGTACAAGTGTTTACTGAGCTCAAGTCAACGATCAGCATGTAGACATATAGAGTATGTACGGCATGTTATGGTATTCATCAGTACATGGGTGAAGCATTCAGCCGATGGAGTGGTCGGTCAGCTTGGCAACGAAAAACGTAACATTGGTCACCGTCTCCACTGTCCACTTGGTGTTGGGGCGTTGTTGTTGGGCCCATTCCAAGGGATCCACGGTGTCCAGTTTCTCCAGCATCGTCTCTAGCGACACTCGGTTAATGATGGTAAACGGTTGGTCAAATACCTGGATGTTCCTGCTCGGGTAAAAGTATCGGACTTGGAGTGTCTCCTTATGCTGCAGCACATAACTAAACGCCAGATTCAATCTGAAGGCCGTAGTTTGGTCGTTGAAGATGGCTTCCACGTAGCTACGTAGACGGGCGAGGTCGGTCAGTCGGAAATTGTAGATATCTTGAATAGGGCGATGACGGTTGAAACATTGCCGTATCATGGACCAATGGCGCCGATAGATGTCACTCACTGGATGGGCGTCCTGTAACAGATCGCTAGGAATATTTATGGGCTCGTCCAGAAAATGTTCGATGTTGTCAGGCGTATGACTCGAAACCGTAACGGTGGGGTCCGGCTGGATATCCAGGCTCTTCTGAACTGTGGGTATAGGCGGGCTCTCCGTCATCGCATCACCAGTGGCGTTCGTCTCCCCGGGCTCATCTTCACTGGGTCTGACCTTCCGCGGCTCCTCTTCAGTGGAAAGTTGTCGCCCAAACCGTAGAGACGGGGCATGAATCAAACGCTGATGGCGTCTTAACTGACTGCGTCGTTTGAAGAGTTGACCACAATCCTTACAGTGTTCCGTCGCGCCCTCGTGGAATGAGCGTTCGTGGCGCAGTAAAGGATCCTTCCGATTAAATGACCGTGCGCAGGTTATACAAGTATACCGTGCATCGTTGTGGGTGGCGGCCTTGTGGCGGTGCAAGTCGTGTAGACGAGTAAACTGCTTCTGGCAAGTTGTGCAAGTGAACATCTTAGTGGTTGACAGAGTGTCTGATGAAACGGCCAGGCCGCTTCCCTTTTATAGCACGCTAGCTGGTGATCTATTTTTAGCACACTCAGTTCAACTATCCCCAAGTCGATGGGCGAGCCGTGACATCTTCGGTAACCTCCGTGTCTCTTCGGGCACCTCCGTGACATCTTCGGTCACCTCCGTGTCTCTTCGGTGACCTCCGTAACTGCCCGGCTGTTCCTGTGTAAACCCGGATTGATCTCCGTGTCTCTTCGGTGACCTCCGTGACATCTTCGGTCACCTCCGTGTCTCTTCGGTCACCTCCGTACCGTCAACGATCAGCATGTAGACATATAGAGTATGTACGACATGTTATGATATTCATCAGTGCATGAGTGACGCATTCAGCCGATGGGGGTGGTCGGTCAGCTTGGTAACGAAAAACGTGGCATTGGTCACCCTCTCTACGAGCCATTGTGTATTGGGGCGTTGTTGTTGGGCCCATTCTAAGGGATCCACGGTGTCCAGTTTCTCCAACATCGCCTCTAGCGAGGCCCGGTTAATGATGGTAAACGGTTGGTCAAATGCCCGGATGTTACTGCTCGGGTAAAAATATGGGGCTTGGTCTGTGTCCTTATGCTGTAGCACATAACCAAACGCCAGATTCAACTTGAAGGCCGTAGTTTGATCGTTGAAGATGGCTTCCACGTAGCTGGGTAGACGGGCGAGGTCGGTCCGTCGGAAATTGTAGATATCTTGAATAGGGCGATGACGGTAGAAACAGTGCCGGATCATGGGCCAATGGCGCCGATAGATGTCACTCATTGGATGGTCTTCGTGTAACAGATCGCTAGGAACATTTATGGGTTCGTCCACGAAGTGTACTTTGCCCTCCACGTCGTACAAAATCTGGCCCAAGGTCTTGTCGTCGGAATTTGACTGTTGAATTAGGGCAACATCATCATCGGCCCTCGTGCGATGGGTGGGAGTTCCCCCTGTTTCGATATTGATGCCTACGGGCTCTTCTATCTGCAAACGTGGCTGCGGAACAGGGTGTCGTGTGCGTTGGTGTCGCAGCAACTGACTGGTCAGTTTGAAATTACAAGCGTCTAGTCCGTCATTCATAATCCAGCCGTCGTCCGTTAGAGAATATCCGCGTCCATAATCCAAAGACCTATTCCATTTTCCACATAACAGTATTAGCACCAAATTCAAAAGACAATCATAGTATACATAAACATAGGCTTGTTTCCTGCAAGAGAGAAGCGCTCAACAGTTTTCAATGATGCCGGCAAGACATCATGATGTTCCAAAAATATCAAATCCGTATCGCCGACCACATTCTTCGCATGGACGCTTGGGTACTTCATGGCGTGCACATGTGTGGCGCTGTAAATGATCCGGGCGCTGAAACGACAGTGTACATATCGTACAGCTATAGCGGGCGGTTCCTTCGTGCTTGGTAGCCTCATGGCGGCGCAAGTCGTGCAGACGAGTGAATGATTTCGAGCACGTAGTACAAGTGAACATCTTGGTGGTTGACAGAGTGTCTGATGAAACGGCCGGACCGCTTCCCTTTTATAGCACGCTAGCTGGTATTATGTTCGGGCACCTCCGTGTCTCTTCGGTGATCTCCGTGTCTCTTCGGGCACCTCCGTGACATCTTCGGTGACCTCCGTGACACCTTCGGGCACCTACGTATCTGTTCGGCCACCTCCGTGTCTTTCGGGAAGTGACCGAAGAGACTCGGAAGTGAACGACATTGTGGGAAAAACCCCACAGACAGGTCAGTACATGTGCTATCATGTTCACACTCCGTCACCGAAAAGACACGGACTGAAGATGGCAGACCTCGCCCGGTGGTGGTGGTGGTGCTGGGAGCTCCCGTGTGGCAGAGCTCTTGGATCGGAGCTCTTGGAGCTCAAAGCGTGTGGAGCTCAGAGCTCGGAAGTGACATTTGCATATGACCTCTGTGAGGTCGCTTCCGCTTCCGTTCACGTGACCGGAACTGACCTTTGACCCCGGCGCGCGCTAACAATACCGGATAAAATTGCGCGCCGGGGTCAAAGGTCAGTTCCGGTCACGTGAACGGAAGCGTTCCCACCACCACCACCGGGCGTTGACGCCCGCGCGCCGGGGTCAAAGGTCAGTTCCGGTGAACATCTGTATTATACCATATCTACCATGATAGCACATGTACTGACCTGTCTGTGGGATTTTCCCCACAATGTCGTTTACTTCCGAGTCTCTTCGGTCACTTCCCGAAAAGACACGGAGGTGGCCGAAGAGACACGGAGGTGCCCGAAGATGTCACGGAGGTCACCGAAGATGTCACGGAGATCACCGAAGAGACACGGAGGTGCCCGAACATGATACCAGCTAGCGTGCTATAAAAGGGAAGCGGCTTGGCCGTTTCATCAGACACTCTGTCAACCACCAAGATGTTCACTTGTACTACGTGCTCGAAATCATTCACTCGTCTGCACGACTTGCGCCGCCATGAGGCTACCAAGCACGAACGAACCGCCCGCTATAGCTGTACGATATGTACACTGTCGTTTCAGCGCCCGGATCATTTACAGCGCCACACACGTGCACGGCATGAAGTACCCAAGCGTCCACGCGAAGAATGTGGTCGGCTTTTCAAACTGACCAGTCAGTTGCTGCGACACCAACGCACACCACACCCTGTTCCGCAGCCACGTTTGCAGGTAGAAGAGCCCGTAGGCATCAATATCGAAACAGGGGGAACTCCCACCCATCGCACGAGGGCCGATGATGATGTCGCCCTAATTCAACAGTCAAATTCCGACGACAAGACCTTGGGCCAGATTTTGTACGACGTGGAGGGCAAAGTACACTTCGTGGACGAACCCATAAATGTTCCTAGCGATCTGTTACACGAAGACCATCCAATGAGTGACAGCTATCGGCGCCATTGGCCCATGATCCGGCACTGTTTCTACCGTCATCGCCCTATTCAAGATATCTACAATTTCCATCGGCTGAATGCGTCACTCATGCACTGATGAATACCATAACATGCCGTACATACTCTATATGTCTACATGCTGATCGTTGACGGTACGGAGGTGACCGAAGATGTCACGGAGGTCACCGAAGAGACACGGAGATCCATCCGGGTTTACACGGGAACAGCCGGGTAGTAACGGAGGTCACCGAAGAGACACGGAGGTGACCGAAGATGTCACGGAGGTGCCCGAAGAGACACGGAGGTTACCGAAGATGTCACGGCTCGCCCATCGACTTGGGGATAGTTGAACTGAGTGTGCTAAAAATAGATCACCAGCTAGCGTGCTATAAAAGGGAAGCGGCCTGGCCGTTTCATCAGACACTGTCAACCACCAAGATGTTCACTTGCACAACTTGCCAGAAGCAGTTTACTCGTCTACACGACTTGCACCGCCACAAGGCCTCCACCCACAACGATGTACGGTATACTTGTATAACCTGCGCACGGTCATTTAATCGGAAGGATCCTTTACTGCGCCACGAACGCTCATTCCACGAGGGCGCGACGGAACACTGTAAGGATTGTGGTCAACTCTTCAAACGACGCAGTCAGTTAAGACGCCATCAGCGTTTGATTCATGCCCCGTCTCTACGGTTTGGGCGACAACTTTCCACTGAAGAGGCGCCGCGGAAGGTCAGACCCAGTGAAGATGAGCCCGGGGAGACGAACGCCACTGGTGATGCAATGACGGAGAGCCCGCCTATATCCACAGTTCAGAAGAGCCTGGATATCCAACCGGACCCCACCGTTACGGTTTCGAGTCATACACCTGACAACATCGAACATTTTCTGGACGAGCCCATAAATGTTCCTTGCGATCTGTTACAGGACGCCCATCCAGTGAGTGACATCTATCGGCGCCATTGGTCCATGATACGGCAATGTTTCAACCGTCATCGCCCTATTCAAGATATCTACAATTTCCGACTAACCGATCTCGCCCGTCTACGTAGCTACGTGGAAGCCATCTTCAACGACCAAACTACGGCCTTCAGATTGAATCTGGCGTTTGGTTATGTGCTGCAGCATAAGGAGACAGTCCAAGTCCGATACTTTTACCCGAGCAGGAACATCCAGGTATTTGACCAACCGTTTACCATCATTAACCGAGTGTCGCTAGAGAAGATGCTGGAGAAACTGGACACCGTGGATCCCTTGGAATGGGCCCAACAACAACGCCCCAACACCAAGCGGACAGTGGAGAAGTTGACCAATGTTACGTTTTTCGTTACCAAGCTGACCGACCACCCCATCGGCTGAATGCTTCACCCATGCACTGAAGAATATCATAACATGCCGTACATACTCTATATGTCTACATGCTGATCGTTGACTTGAGCTCAGTAAACACTTGTACCTAATGTGACGGTGCGTTAAATAATAAAACATGGTGTTCGATATTTCAGTTTGTTTTGCTGTGAACATACCAAACATGCCCAGGGCGGCTCCCCCAGCCTGGGTATGATGTAACATTGGGGATAATAAACTGTATGAACATTGCTGAACTTGTTGTTATTCACGACAACGGCTATCCGATTGTACAGTACAGAACATATATTGTATAATACAGGACATATATGGTACAATACAGGAAAGATATGGTATAATACAGCACAGATTTGGTATAATACAGGACATACCGTATAATACAGGACAGATTTGGTATAATACAGAACATATATTGTATAATACAGCACAGATTTGGTATAATACAGGACAGATACTGTATAATACAGCACAGATTTGGTATAATACAGAACATATATTGTATAATACAGGACAAATATGGTACAAAACAGGACAGATTTGGTATAATACAGGACAGATATTGTATAACACAGGACAGATATTGCATAATACAGCACAGATATGGTATAATTCAGGACAGATATGGTATAATACAGCACAGATATGGTATAATAGAGGGCAAATATTGTATAATACAGCACAGATTTGGTATAATACAGAACATATATTGTATAATACAGGACAAATATGGTACAAAACAGGACAGATTTGGTATAATACAGGACAGATATTGTATAATACAGGACATACATGGTACAATACAGGACAGATATGGTATAATGCAGCACAGATATGGTATAATAGAGGAGAAATATTGTATAATACAGAGCAGATATGGTATAATACAGGACATATGGTACAATACAGGACAGATACTGTATAATACAGGACAGATTTGGTATAATACAGAACATATATTGCAGAATACTGGACAGATATTGTATAATACAGGACAGATATTGTATAATACAGCACAGATATGGTGTAACACAGGACAGATATTGTATAATACAGCACAGATTTGGTATAATACAGCACAGATTTGGTATAATACAGCACAGATACTGTATAATACAGGGCAGATTTGGTATAATACAGGACATATATGGTATAATAGAGAACAAATATGGTACAATACAGGACATATTTGGTATAATACAGGACAGATATTGTATAACATAGGACAGGTATGGTATAATACAGGACATATATGGTATAATGCAGGACAGATGTGGTATAACACAACAAAGATGTGGTATAATGTGTGACAGCTATGGATGGTCCATCTCTACACCAAATACCTTCCTTCACTGCCCCAAAATGCCCACTTTCGCTACTACTCCTACTGATGACGTCACCGATGACGTCACCTCCCTCAAATCGGGATGTACACCCCGAGAGCTACAAGATAACACCGCCCACGACACAATCGGACCAAGGATGGTCCCTCTCTACCTCAAACACACCTCCACGCACCCCCAAAATGACCACTTTACTTACTACACCCAACTGCGCATGCGCAGATTGACGCGACTTGCACTTAAAAACACGCCATTCTGACTCTACCCCACACAAACTTCACTTTGACACCTACCACAACCCATTTGGACCCATAGTGGTCCATCTCTACCCCAAACACACCCCCACATACCCCCAACATGCCTGCTTTCTATACTACGGCCAGACTGCGCATGCGCAGACTATTGCACACGGACGAACCATTAGTCGATACATTACAAACTCCACGGGCGCTTCAAAATAAGACCTCATACGACATCATAGGATCATTAGTGGCTCACCTAGACCCCAAAACGTCCACCCCGTATGGACCTATACCTCCATAGCCATGCAGTATAGGCCTATGGGCCTACCCAGGCCTCGGTGAACTTTTCCCAAAATTTCACCGTTTCGCTCCGGGACCCTTCCCATCGTGTTCTAAATGACGAGACGTGAAAAACAAATCCAAACAGCCCATATCACAATGAACGTGTGTGAATTTCCAAGGTTGAACCTATAGCCAGAATGGGACTATATGGGCTATATGGTACTTTTCCAAAAAATTCACCGTTGCGCTCAGAGACCCTTCCCATCGTGTTCTAAATGACTAGACGTGAAAAACAAATCCAAGCAACCCATATCACAATGAACGTGTGTGAATTTTCCAGGTTGAACCTATACCCACATATATACAGGCCTACCCAGTACTTTTCCCAAAAAATTCACCGATTCGCTCCGAAACCCTTCCCATTGTGTTTTTTCTCGGCGAGACGAGAAAAACGAGACTCCACAACCCATAGTAAAGCAAACCAAAAAAATTGACCACCCCTACCCCCATATAGCCCGTATATGGGGCTATATACCGGGGACTTTTTCCAAAAAATTCACCGATTCGCTCCGGGACCCTTCCCATTGTCATTTTCTTGGCGAGACGAGAAAAACGAGACCCCACAATCCATAGTAAAGCCCACAAAAAAAGTTTGACCACCCCTCCCCCCATATAGCCAGTATGGCACTATATGGGGCTATATACCGGTGATTTTTTTCAAAAATTTCACCGTTTCGCTTCGAAATCCTCCCCATTGTGATTTTCTCGGCGAGACGAGAAAAACGAGACCCCACAACCCATAGCAAAGCCCACAAAAAAATTGACCACCCCTCCCCTCATATAGCCAGTATGAGCCTATATACAGACCTCGGTGACTTTTCCCAAAAATTTCACCGATTCGCTCCGGGACCCTTCCCATTGTGATTTTCTTGGCGAAACGAGAAAAACGAGACCCCACAACCCATAGTAAAGCAAACGAAAAAATTGACCACCCCTCCCCATACAGCCAGTATGGAGCATTATGGGGATATGTCCATACAGGCATTTCCCCGTATATTGTATAATACAGACCCCTATTGTAGGGTAAAGTCCGAGTTCCGCTTTTTATAGTTTCGGAAAAAAATCATAATTTTACATGCACCCACCCCATTGACTTGATAGGCAGGCCCCGCTAAGCCCGGGGACCGATATCAGCCCTTTTGGCTAGAGGTGATAGGGGTTTTCCCCTATTTTAGGGGTAAAGTCCGTGTTCCGCTTTTTATAGTTTCGGGAAAAAATTCTAATTTTACACGCACCCACCCCATTGGCTTGATAGGCAGGTTCCAATAAGCCCGGGGACCGATATTAGCCCTTTTGGCTAGGGTTGATAGGTGTTGTCCCCTATTTTAGGGGTAAAGTCCGTGTTCCGCTTTTTATAGTTTCGGGAAAAAATCTTAATTTTACATGCACCCACCCATGACTGAATGGCCCTAGAGGAGCGCTTCACTTTGATACCTCACTCGACCCATTCGGTCCACTAGGGACCCACCCCTGTCACAAAACGTCTATTCCCATACTCTTTATAGGCATTCCCCGTATACATTAACATTGGAAGTCACTTGGTTGACATGGGACTACTTTCTGTCCGCGGAAGTGACGGCATCACCACCAGACCGCGGAAGAATACAAAGGTTACAGGTTGCCGGAACTACTTTTGACCTCCACGTGACCTTGAGCTGGTGGCGCCCCCTGGCGCCACAGACGCCACAGAGGTGAAAGGCGATGTGGCGTCCCCTATACCTTTAACCTGGAAAAAAGGGCACCAGGAGTTATCTCCCTGGAAAATAAGGGCCTTCGTGCGCTCTCCCTACTACTGACCGACTGTGGCGTGAATTATCAACACCTCTGATTCCGATTGCCAGTATTTCCGCTAACCACTTCCAGGCAAGCTTATGTTGATATAACCTCCTTATTTGAACTATATCACAAGACAGTAATTCTGAAAAAAGGGAATCTGCAATGAATACTACCAAATTATAAAATAAATTACACATCGAGGTAATACACCGGTCAAACTCTTAACATAGCTTTCATTTTTCGGTTGAAACGATCCATGTCTGGTCAAAAAAACCAACTTTATAGAGCAATAATTAACGCATGATTCCCATTATTACTCAGATCATATGCTGCAGTTGATGTGTCATTTATTCCGCGACGGATACTAGTCAAATAAACAATAAATTATCGATGTGAGAGAAGTTCACTAAATTATATATTCATAATTGATATATAGATAACTGAAAGGTTTTTTTCAATTGGATTCACGAAAAAACAGGACATAGATATATCGATTAAACGATGAATAACATTTAAACGTCTTTAAAAAATCCGTTTTCTGAATTATATTTTTGCAGCGATATACGTAGGCGACAAGCGCCCCCAAAAATATGGTACCAACACCTGAGAAGTTACGATAGGCCAAATTAACGACAACAACACACGGACGTATTGAAACCCCTTCAAGATTATCGATCTATTTCGTATATAACCATCTCGAAAACCGGGACGTTTCGATCGGGATAGAACCGGGAGCAAACCGGGAGACGTCGTCAAAGGTCCCGGTTCTGCCCTCCCGGTTTCAGCCGAGAAATTTCTCGATTCATCTCTAAGGCATCGAGAAAGTGCCTCGATTAATTGGATGTCACTCCTAAGGGAATAAGTGGACGAAATGCAATCTCAAGCTTCGACATGCGGCATGTTAGCCATATATACCTAATTTAGGACAAAGTAAATTAAGTTGTTCTGATGCTACTCTCTGAAAACCAGTGCTGAAACGGGTAACCGGTTAGAAAGTGGCGACTATTTGGCTACAAAATGCTTAATCGTATATCCGAAATAACCCTTAATCTATAATAACATCTAGCCTGCTGCATGTTAGAGTTGCGACTGTTCTTCACAAATAGATCGAGTGTGTGGCACCACTATACACTTATTGAGGAAAACATAAAAGCTGCGTGCAGATTATTCCATATTTAACTAGTATCCAGTGAGGTCCGCCATCATATCGTCGTTGTTGTATTTGTTGTTGTAACAGCGACAGCGCCACTGACGAGTCAGGGACGAATCGGCAGTCGAGTCGGTCGCCATATCACCTGATATTTGGCAAAAGATAACTGAGTAAACATAATTTATGCATCTGTTATAGTCGAGTGTCATTGGTTTATTCTGCTGAGAATTGATAATCTATTAAATTCGATGAAACACAACCTACACCACTGGCACTACTAGGATATATTCTGAGATGGTCCCTGAGATGTGAGCAGATAGCTGCATAAATTGTCTCACGTGACTGCCTGAGCTGCAGCAAAGTGAAAAAGCATCATTAAAGGCCTCAGAACGAAGAAATCGAAGTAAGTTGCTCAAATTTTGTAAGATAAAATTAGATGACAGAGGGTCTTCCGCGAAAATATTCACGAATTCTAGAGCTCCCTGAAGAAATTTGAACTTCACAGACTTTGACACAACAACAACTTTTAGCACAACAACATCAACAAACGGGTAATCGAAAACTAACCGTTTAGTACAAGCGATTACTCGGTTACAAAAACTGCTAACCGCTTCAACCATTTGTCAACACTACTGAACAATTTTGGGGTATAATGAGAAGGTCGAACTTCAAACATTCACAAGCTGTAAGGCCACTAGCACTGTCTCGGTGAAAGTACATTCATAAAAAGAAGTAATGTAGACATTTGCCGCAGATCGCCATTAATTACTTATACAATCAATTAAAGTTGGACAAATATATATTAGGTCATTCTAATCTCACTGACAGAAAACACAATTTTTGGAGTAGAATGATCAGACTTGAAACATTCATATGAGACTAAGGTACATCAGATGGCCAGTGGTATTAACATCGGCAACGTTACTGTCTCTGTGAAAGTTAATTCAACTGTGGGAGAAATGTATACATCCTTATATGTCCTTTTAGTACACGTGACTGAATGAAATTCACTGAACTGTGGCTGTAAACCAGGCATTGAATGTACTATAGATGTAAATGGATTCAGGAGACAATGGCCAGCCACCCCAGCAGTCAACTTACTGAGCTATGGCTGTGGAGAATATGAAAATCGGTACCATAAAAAAAACAGACCCTTCACCATGAATGTAGGTCCAGATGGAAAATTTTGCATCTAAGAGAAGTTGTAGAAAAAACAATAGGTGTCTTCCTCTAGAGAGGAGCAATATGCACAAAAAATTGACCGACAAAAGTATTCAAATGTTATCTGACGAAAAACAAAAGTGGGAAAAAGAAGAACAAGAAGCGGAAGAAGAAACAAAAACCGACAAGAACATGATGGATGTATAATAATATCAATTATGAAATGAAATATAGATAAATCAATATGAGATACTCGACCCTATATATTGACATTTTCATATAATATATATTTAAGTAGGCAAACGTTTTTGTTGTACTTGGTAATTATTGCATATCAAATCTCTGTTCCCAAAACGTAGTTATTATAAATACAAGTGTATCAAATATTTATATGTTCTCATATGAAACGTAGCAGATAAGGAAGGCACCACAGTATCACAATCACATTTTGTTGCACGTCCATTAGGGCAGAACTAAGCCCAGTCGGATTATATTTTCAAAATATCAAATCTTGACAAAAATACATATTTAAACTTCGATGTACCAGATCTGTCATATTCTACAGAATGATAATATTTAACGCTCAACTCCGATTATGGTTTCAGTATTCGTTCAGCCATATTATGACGAAATTTGTATAAACAATATCAGAATAAATCTATAAATTACATGAACAAAATACTTACCTATTTTAATTGCTTGAACAAACACCAGCTGGGCGAAAATGAAGACCAATTTCGAACACTTCATCTTTTTTGTCATCTATAAACGTGGTATGATGTTACCAACATTAATTCCATTATCGAGCGGTACATCGCACAGAAGAAGTGTTCACCATTTTGTGGTTGCCATAGATACACGTTTAGAAATCTGTATACCGCAATCAGTAGGGTAGTTCACAGATTGCCAAATGACACTGTGTATACAGTCCGTCGCTTCTCTTATTGATCCCATGAATAATACAAGTAATCACGGCTGAAAGTTACAAGAAGCTACTGGATATGCTGCCATTCACGACATGTCATGCGGGAATAATAGACCAGGTGAATAGCAGACAGATGGCAGCACCGCAAACATAGGAAATTTCTCTAACGACTTTTCTCTGTCTGGAAGCCAGCACGTAATTGGGTTCATTTACCCGTGTCCAGGTACACAAACATGACTGGATGTTGGCACCGAGCAATAAAGACTGTTTACCCTATCTGAATCGTTTCAGTGGTCGGATGGTCCTACACAGAGATTGAACAAAAATGTACATGAGACATTATGGGCTGATAAAAAACTACAGGGCTCTTATATTGATTGAATCTATATGTGTTTTATTATTCAAAATGTTGATCACCCATTTGCACGAAGTCGGGAATACAATTCCGGTTTCAGTAAAATTCCAATTAACTGAATTCTTTGAGGTAATCAGGTAATTTGATTTGACTGGGATTGTGGAATGTTTATTTATCCCCTGTCTCTGCAAAGCAAACAATACGTTAAAATCGACCAGAAGTAAGCTCGTTAAACATGTGTGTGGTATGGAAGACGGTAGCGGCCACTCGCCTTCTCGCATACTCGCCCTGTATTTTGCTGACACGAGAAGTCGAGAAGTCGAGGCGAGAAGTCGAGATCTTTCTCGACTTCTCGCCTTCTCGTCTTTGCTGTGTGGAAAAAAGGCGAGAAGTCGAGCATGCGAGAATGGACGGATTCTCGCGTTCGCGGCTTCTCGCCTTCTCGCCTTCTCGCCCTTTTAAATAATGCCGAGAAGTCGAGAAGGCGAGCATGCGAGAATGGACGGATTCTCGCGTTCTCGACTTCTCGCCTTCTCGCCCTTTTCAGATTAGGCGAGAAGGCGAGAACATTCTCGACTTCTCACCTTCCGATCTCTTCGATCATGCGTATAAGAGACCGGAAGGCGAGAAGTCGAGAATGTTCTCGCTTTCTCGCCCTTTAACCCTACCTGGCCTTGGGGGGGGGGCACTTTCCGCTCCCCTCTGTTGGTTTTTTGCTTGTATCTCCGGAACGGCAAAAAATCGAAAGCTGAAACTCCGTGACTTTTTCGATTATCATATTGGGGTCATTTTGAGCCTATCTGCATGACCCCCTCCCCCCCCCGAGCAAAGGATCATGGGTAAATTCAAAATGGCGGCCATGTGGGGGTACCAGAAAAGTGATGTTTTCGCCATATTTCTGCAAAAATTCAGCATGTTGATTCAACGCGATTCTATGCATTTTTCTGAAACATATGTCTTAGCATCACCAAAATACACCCCCTGATTTGTTCCCCCTCCCTCCCTTCCCCCATTAACCCTACCAGGCCTGGGGGAGGGGGGCCAAAATGCCCTCCTACCAAACTTTCTGCAATATCTTCGAAACGCAAAAAAATGGAGAGCTGAAAGATTCGTGACGTTATAGGGTATCGTATTGGGGTCATCTTGAGCCTATTTGCATAACCCCACGAGCAGAGGATCATGGGTAAATTCAAAATGGCGGCCATGTGGGGTACCAGAAAAAGTTATGTTTTCGTCATATTTCTTCAAATATTTTGCTTTTCTCTACGGAAAAGTGGGTAAAACTTATTTTATTTCATATCAGATTATTATTTACTAATTTATCATGCAGTTTTTGCGGAGAAAAATAAAAAATAAAAAATCGACGATTTTGACCGAAAAATCATCCAAAAATGCTCTTTTTGAAAATGACGTCACAGTGACGTCATCATGGCGGCCATCTTGGATATTTTTACATTTTCTGGTAGAGCTTGACCCAAAGATATAGTGTGGTAAGTTTCAGCCCTCCAGCCTTAGCGATAGCGAACATATATAGGGGGGGGGCACTTTCTGCCCCCCCCCCCTCAGGCTGCGGTACACCCCAAATAGCCCAGGCCAGATAGGGTTAATATCTTGTAAAAGTGGACACTCGATTAAAAAATGGTACCAACCGTTGTCATAGTACATTTGGTACATAAACGTTCGGTTTGAGTGACATTTCTAAATCTACCAGTAACAACAGGAAGTCTATGGTTGGTTCGCCAAATGTCCTTCCTCGTTAAATAAAGTAGTATTATTACATAATGCTACAGCTTTACTGAAAGGCAATTTGAACATATAATCGTCCAGAAGCTTCTTTGGTGTAAACTGTTTGTACAATACATAAACTGAGCTCTCAGATAGTGTAGTCTCCCATTTCTGGGTATGTCGATCAATCAGTCTTTGCTTGACAGTATCATTCAGCCAATTCAAACTTCTAAAGTTTTGATTAAGCCAAATGTAATTCAGCCCATAAGATTCAAATATTGCTTGAACAATAACCGTTTGGAAAAAAAGACATCTGAATTATGAAAATGAAACAGAGCCTCATATATAGCGCTGGAGTACTTAGCTTGTGTGTCTAATAAGAGGGTACCCCAGAATTTAACCATACGCAGATTAATTTTAATACTAAGAGAGGATTTGCCAAATTCGCCGAATATTTGTGCAATGGGCGGGCGAGTACCGAGTTTCATTATGCAGACCTAGACATCTACTTCTCTTAGATAGCACACATAGCCTTTCTAGCTTGTTCAAACAGGTATTTCCGACATTGATGGAAGTTACCATTGTAACAAGTGAGAAATGACTACATTGTAGTCAAAACCTGCGGCAGTGGCAATAATACAGTGAAAGGCATATCAGCGGAGGTAGTGGTAGTTGTAGAAAAAAGCGCCATCTGCCAGTGTTTTCATGCCAAAGGAAGTAATTTTCAACTTCTAACCCACAATTGTAGGAATTGCGTAATAGGTCTGAGACCATATATATATATTCACTTTCCCCGTTCAAAATCCAACGATTTTGACTGGTCCGTGCCGTCTATACTGAATTGACAGATGAAGTCACAATGATCGCTTTGGCAATGTCTTGGTACAAGTATCGTGTATGTCAAGTTTCAAAACATTCGGTTTAGCCGTTGATTTTTGCAAATCAAAAAGGCTTTCAAATATTTAGAAATCCAAATAAATTTCAAGGATTTAGTCATAGCGCGAAATCTACGCTCTTCAGTCTCCATTCTCGCTTACTTTGCCGAGCAAAATGGAAAATCTATATTTCCTTCAAAGTTAATTTTCAATGAATTTACTATCAGGTCTATCACTTTGATCTGTGAAACTATGGAATGGGGTTGAAGGTTTTATCGAACTGTCGAAGAGGCATAATGACACTTTTCACTATTCAAATTGAGGCCTGTGACGGTCTTGATCTTCCATTAGAATAATTAATTTTCTACATTTATGTGTGTTATCGTCTGCAAACTAAATACCTTGACACTCTTTTCCATGCCGCAAGTCAATACCAAGTCATGGTTTGCTCCTTTTATATAAATGATTAACTATTTCATTCTTAGGAAATATCATCTCATCTGACATGTTCGTCCAAGCCTTTTCGAATGTTGCTAATTTTATTAATATCTTCTTGAAAAAATCAAATTCTGCAAATAAGAAGCATTTCTAGTCAATATCTATGGATATCTCCCTATACTCAATTCGCGAATATGTTTGTCACTAAGTCATTCCGAACGTGACTTAAGTACGAAATTTCAGGGCTAGTTCACTAAACAAGATCTGTGTGTGGGAGAATCATGTCGAATTCTCGTTATTTTCTTTTGGTACATCAAATTATTGCATTACGAAAATGGCTGCCAAGTTAAAGTAAATATGAAAGGTATCTAAGTATCAAAATCAAACTCAAAGGCCCCCCCCCGCCAGGAAATCAAGGCCCTAGCTTTTGACAAGGAGGTCAAATAGATCGCTTTTATGGTCAGTATCTGCTAATATATGACGTGATTCCATTCGTAAAAACGTAAATTTTGAAGTGTAGAACCATTAATCTCTAGCAGAAATGGGCTCTGACTTGAGAGAATGATGTCAAATGCAATATGTTTCTGCCCATTGTCTGCTGATACACATAAGTATTGAATTTACGGGAGTGAATCTGAAGGGATTCGGAGTGCCGAAGAGGACGGGAACATCAATACCAGCGAAGCAAGGCCCTGGCTTGCGAGAATGAGGATAGAGAGGCTGTATTCCGAAAGTGGATCATTCAAAATATTTATGTGCCAAATTTCATGCATGTAACCGAAAGTGCACAATATAACTGCACAACTATGATCTATTGTTCGCTCACAGGGTTGTCTACCTCATTAAATACAAAATAGTGATTTCTGTAATATAAAACCAGTTGCGCATAAAGTCAGTTTGAGTGTTAGTAGTAGGGAAAGAGCATTTGACCGCTCATTGACCTCAAAAATTTGCATAATTTGAGGAGGAAACGAGGAGGTGACAGCCAATCAGAAGCGAGTAAAATTTGACCTCAGAAATTTGCATATGACGTCACTGACTCGGCGTTCTGTGGATGTGTGTGGTCAAAATGGCGGCATGTGGGGTGGTCAAAATGGCGGCGTGTGGGGTGGTCAAAATGGCGGCGTGTGGGGTGGTCAAAATGGCGGCCTGTGTGGGGTGGTGAAAATGGCGGCGTGTGGGGTGGTCAAAATGGCGGCGTGTGGTGGTGGTCAAAATGGCGGCGTGTGGTGGTGGTCAAAATGGCGGCGTGTGGTGGTGGTCAAAATGGCGGCGCAAGGGAGCAAACGAGGCGGTGGGGAGGTCACGGGGAGAAAAAACCCTCATATTACCCTAAAAAAAACCTCTAAGCCATATAATAATAATAAACATAATCTATAGGTGTTGTACCATGTTAATAGGATCAGTCTAGCATCTGTACCACCCTAGGGTCGAGCGTTTATTGTCCCGTGTATCTCCGCAGAAAATCAACAAACAAAATGGCGGCTCGAGGATGGTGTGGGGACGCCCTTTCCACATCACGGCGTCGATCCTAACCATAGCGCCATCTGCACACACTGACGCAAGGGAGACAACTCGTGTGGCCCAAGGGTATGGAAATAGCCGTGTTGGAGCTAGGGGAGTTACTACTGGTCCAGTGGGGTCGAGTGAGGTATCCATGTGAAGCATTCGTGAAGGGGCATCTAATGGGCTGGGGGCTCGTGCGTTGTCACCATTCTGCGCATGCGCGGTGGCCCAAGGGTATGGAAATAGCCGTGTTGGAGCTAGGGGAGTCCCTCATGGACCGATGGGGTCGAGTGAGGTATCAAAGTGAAACATTCGTGAAGGGGCATCTGACTGGACTAGCG
>JAVTVY010040460.1:0-18212 GCA_036873755.1 Hanleya hanleyi
TTTCAAATTACAACACATATAAGGGAAGTGGGAAGAGATGCCGACATACTGACAGAGTCACATGACTTCACAGTATATAGTCTTTCGGTTAACTTATTCTAAAGCACATATCAAGAATCTGACGATTCGTGATATGTGTTGTATCTCAGGTACGATTTTATTGTACATGTTCATGTGGCCCCTAGCACCGGCATAAGCGGTATTAGATACAGATCAAGAGAGCTATGATGGAAATGCTCTGACAAGTCGTATATTGGTAATTGATGAGCTGTTTTGCTGTGACAACTCGTACACTGGGGATTGGTGAGCTGTATCGTCGTCAGATGAAAATGACGGCATTTAACACAGAAGTATAGTCTGTAAGGACCGATGTCGACCCAGCATCAACTTCCCACAAATGCCTACATATATCAAAGACCAAAAGGTCTGACCAAAAGGTAAAAGACTTTTTACATTTGACGGGTATTATACACACGCACAGTATATCCCATACCGTACATTATGGCAGATCTGCTTTCTGTCATAATTCGGCTTTGTTAGACGACCCATGGCTTCATGACTAGCAATTATGCGGGTCTCTCTCAAATGGTAACACTTGATGATCATCGTTTTTCCTCACAGAGATCAACCCTAATTCCACAGAGAGATTTGTACAAGCCCTATATTGATATCACCGATAGGCCTTCTCGGTTAGGTCCGCCGCTTGAAATGTCAGTTTGAAGTACTGGGCTGATGTTATATGTTTTTATCGATACAACCTGTTTAACAGTGAAGGATTCTTTTATTATGTAATTCATGCATCAGAAGACGGGAGTCGTGTCTCGCAACAGTCGAAAGTGATGCTAGCAGGAGTATATCATATTTTTTATATTTCCGTGTTTCTTCATGGCATGATGCTGTCAATCAAGTTTCAACTATATAGTAGCTTTATTCTAACTGTTTATTTACCTAATTAACGTCCAGAACGATCGAAGTTCATCCCGAAGTCTAAGATAAGTAGATATCATCTCTATGTATCGGACGTGCTCTCAGCCTAAAGTCTCAAGGTACTGGTGTTGATCACGCGCTTATTGTGGTTGAGGATATAGGGTCTATGGTCGGTTCACGTGCATGATTCCAGCAATTAGCTCGGATAATTGGGGTCTCCTTCAATTCCTCTCTGCAGCAATCGATACAGGATTGGTGGAATATCTCCATTCAACATGTGACATTTCTTGCCAATTTACTGATTACTGTCCAAATTACAAGGGGTACGTGTAAAACTATAGGATTTCTCGGTTCAGGAGGTGGCTGAGTCAACAGGCTGGAGACAACCGGAGAAAGGAGATCCTGTATGATTCATGACCTGAAATAATACCTCATTCTTTAGAGAATTATCATGGCTTAAAATAGTCGAGTCTCAATATAAATGAAGACCTCTGCTTTTCTAACACTTCAATCCCTATACTAGGCCTGATGGGGAGGGGGAATTATGCCCACCCAACTACCAAACTTTGGTCTTTCCAGAACGACTAACATTTTAGAGCTGGAACTCCATGACTTTGTAATTAATCATATTGGGGCCATTTGCATAACCCCCCGAGCAGAGGATCATCATCTTAGCTTGCTAAGGGCATTTCACGTTTCACTTAACACTACCCTTAGATTCCCGCTGTGATTCGGCATGTATTTCACACGGCGTCATCTATCTAGAGGGAGATAATCGAGTTCGAAAGTTGTTCCCAAAGCATGAGGTCAAATGTCGGCCCCATTTAAACGAGCCAATGAAATTATCTGTATTCAAATATTTCTCAGACGTGCAGAGATGTCAGTTTCACGAGGCGCAAGACTGGGGGAGTCTACGCGAGACCAAAACGAAGTTGTGCGAATTAGCTATTTTATTTCTGACTCTAGTGGAGCATGCTTCTTTGTTAAATCATATTACAAACGGCCTAACATATTTCAAAACAAAATAAAATCGGCGAGACCACAGGAAAATGATATGCTTTTTATTTTGTGATGGGAGCACTTCGAGGCCCACCATGGGATCGTTTCAATCGATCGCTTTCTGGAGGTGTGTCTTCGTTGTATGAATGTGTTTGCACCGATGTCGGATGTAACCATCTTCATTTTATCCAGCCAATTTCTACGTTCCCACTTCGAACCTGCCTTGATTTATCTGGACCCCTTCAATGTTCAAATAACTTATAAATAGACACGAGACGTCACTGACCTCGAAAGCATTTGAAATTCGAAATGGGTCGCACAAGAGCGTTATTGATTGGCTGACCTAAATTGTGGGCACCTTATTAGGAGGAAAGACGCCGCTATAGAGGATGATGTCACTCTACGTGACTTCACTGACCTTCACTCGCAATCGATGTGTACGTTCTGATTGGTTTTTCTGCCGTTAGAAGGTGAAATTTACACCTCGGATTTTGAACACTGAAGGGGTCAGATAAATCAAGGCAGGTTCGAAGTGGGAACGTAGAAATTGGCTGGATAAAATGAAGATGGATGTAACGGGACCAGTCGGATGTGACCATTTGGGAAACGCCCTATTACACGCAGATAGCACCCGTTACCGCATGGCTACGAGCAGAAGTTTCTACGTATGATCGTGCCATGCGTTCGGATGATGAGGATCATAGGTAAATTCAAAATGCCGACCATGTGGGGTACCAGAAAGCACGTGATGTTTTCGTCATTTTTCTTCAAAATTCCTGCTAGGAAAAGTAGGCAAAAGCTATTCTATTTCACATCAGATTATTATTTACTAATTTATCATGCAGTTTTTGCGACGAAAACACATAAATAAACAATTCGAAAAATCTGACCGAAAAATCGTCCGAAATGCCTTTTTTGAAGATGACGTCAACTCTTGCATCATGGTGGCCATCTTGACCTGCACTAGCACAGTTCCGAAGAATATTAGATGTGGTATCCGGAGCAGATTGAAACAGTCTACTGGCGAAACTGATGTTTCGATTGGTCAATTCTCGATTTGAAAATGAGATCTTCCAAACAGTACAGCGATGTATACACTCGACACAATCTCGGACAATGTAGGACATTAGAACCTCGATCCGCACTGGTAGGAATCCATATTGAAAGACTAATATCACGCGGAAACTCCGAACGACGCATGCCAGCTGTATGACTTCCGTTACCATGGACACTGGTGGAGATTAGCTCAAGAAGAAAAACCGAGAGAAACACCTCAAATTAGAAGAGGTTCTTCCTGGGTAGAATCAAGGGAATGTCCATTTCATTTGGATATATATTTTATCTCCCGATAAGAGAGAAATACAAACGAGGACTATGTGAGGGGAAACACATCCTACAGCCTGTGATGTGCCTCACGTGCGGCGGATCACGGTTTACAGCTGAGAGCTGTAAAATCCTTCCACCATTAATACGCGAGGTATTATGACTTCACGGAATAAGCCGAGCAGTCGCGAATGCGATGTATAGGGAGGAAAGGCTAGTGAGTGACAAACCGCAGGTTCATTGTCTATTCGCAAACTAACCTGAAATGACAGAAAGGCTGTCATAACATGTAACATTAGCATATCTAGAACAATTAATTAGAACACGGCGCTTTGATTTGCGTCCAGCGACAATGCTATACAGTCGACATACGATCGCCTGACAAGATGTCACCCCTACACCGTTAGTATTAGCATCCATTGCATCACACACTCCGGCAGATCCATACGCATGTGCTATACTCATGCGAAACAGAAACAAAAATCAATAACATAAAATCGCTAGCACTGAACCCAATGCAGGTTATTAATGAACAGATTTTCATAGATATTTTGTTAATGAATAATGACGTTATTACAGTGATAGACTGTGGTTGGTATTGGCGGAGTAATATCTATACGCTGAGAGCAGGCAGTGCTTGTAGCCCGTATGATAGTCGTTCAGCTGACATACGCTGAGTTTGGATATGAGTAGGCATAAAAAGTAGTTCGCTCATGTGCAAAACTGAGGAGTTGTTCGGCGGGATTGAAACAGCATAAGCGGAGTGAGCCTGTGAACCATTCGCAACTTCTCGGAGATCTCCGGTGGCAGATAGTCCCGCGCATGCCATGAACGCCATATTGGAATATCACCAGGTCATGTGATTGCTGAATAGATCATGTGACTACCCTCTCTCCCAGCAAATATTTCCCAGATGGTTTGTTTGATTTATCACAAAATAGAGACGGTCTGAAGTCTGAAACTTGTCAATTCATATCAAACCTGCATCCGGTATTTGTTCTGCCAAATATGGTTGCACAAGATCAAGTAGAACTCGTCAAAACAAAACAAAAATCCTTTTCGAGATGGATAATTTCTAGGTGAACTCACAGACCATCCTTCGTCATGCTGATTGGACAACCTGTGACCATCTGGATCATCTGTACGCGGTAAGACTGACCCTGGGATCGTGAGTAGTATACAAAGGCTAAATTGAACAAATTGCTCCACACTGCGCATGCGTGTGACGTCATTAACCTGGGAAAAAGGGTATGTGCGCATGCGTGATGTGGAGCAACGTGGAGCAGAGGTCAGTGAGTGCAAGATGTGGGAGGTGGGTACAAGATGGCCGCCATGTGGGAGGTGGGGACAAGATGGCCGCCATGTGGGAGGTGGGTACAAGATGGCCGCGAGTGTCAGTGAGTGCAAGATGTGGGAGGTGGGTACAAGATGGCCGCCGTGGGTGGTGGGTGGAACGAAAAAAAAAGTTCCGGCAAAAAAAAAAAAAAAAAATGTATTCATCCGCGGTGATGCGGTTTGGCCGTGGTTTTGGCGGTAATTCGGTCTCGGGAAAAAGCTTCCGCGGAGAAAAAGTAGTCCCTAGATAAAATGGTCCGATTGGGTCGAGTGAGGTATCAAAGTGAAGCTTAGGTGAAGGGGCATCTAATGGGCTGGGTGTGGGGTTGAAATATCGGCATTCTGCGCATGCGCGGTGACCGAAGGGTATGAAAATAGCCTTTTTGGAGCTAGGGGAGCCCCTAGTGTACCGATGGGGTCGAGTGAGGTATCGATGTGAAGCATTCGTGAAGGGGCATCTGATGGGCTGGGTGTGGGGTTGAAATATCGGCATTCTGCGCATGCGCGGTGGCCCAAGGGTATGGAAATAGCGGTTTTGGAGCTAGGGGAGTCCCTAATGGGCCAATGGAGTCGTAGGAGGTATCAAAGTGAAGCATTCGTGAAGGGGCATCTGATGGACTGGGCGTGGGGTTGAAATATCGGCATTCTACCATTGTATACAGGTGCCTTATACCATTGTATACAGGTGCCTTATTTTGGTGCCTTATACCATTGTATACAGGTACATCTGACCATTGTATACATGTGCCTTATACCATGGTATACAGGTGCCTTATACCATTGTATACAGGTGCCTTATACCATTGTATACAGCAGAAATTGTCTTTGTAACGTCTTATTGTGACATCATGGCATTATTGTTGTTTTGTGACACTGTGGAACTGTAAAAATTCCATGAATGGAAAAGAATGATAAAACCCATTAGTGCATAATATTGCTCAAATAATGCCAACAGAAAACTCAGAGTCAATTTAAATATTTATTTGTATTGAGCAAATTACAAGAATTTCGAAGAGAAAAGAGCCGAAATAATGTCTGTCTGTCCTGGAAATCAGCTGATCAGCAATAAATCGACATCTCCGTGACCTTCAAGGAGATTTTGACATTAGGTTTTACCCGCTTTTATCACAAATCATTATAAAGAAATTGTCACACCCGGTGAACTCCTGAAACCCACATCCTACCCTGCTAGTCTGGTGATAATAAAATTTAAAGATCACATGTCCAACACATACTCACATAATGAAAGCAAGAATCGAACTTGCGCACCCCTCGAGATGAAGGATACCGTCCATGTTTCATTTTTTTTGAGGTGTACTGAAATGCTCTCTCTAATTTATGCCCCGGTATCTATTTTCACATCTAGGTTGAAGATTTATATCGACACTGCTACACACTTTTCGACATGTGTTTTCACTTTCGATGAAAGCACAAAACAGTCTAAAAAATTCACCTACGCTAATATTTTCTGGTGTTTTGTAGAATATAGATTCGCGTTCATTTCTATTTCGTCAAGAAAAAATGTTTTGTAGAATATAGATTCGCGTTCATTTCTATTTCGTCAAGAAAAAATTTTCATCTCGAAAATTGGCAGATCATGAGATTGAAATGTTCTCTCTCTCTCTCTCTCTCTCTCTCTTTCTCTCTCTCTCTCTCATTTTATGACATGCAAGTATAGTACTAAAGTGTAGCTTACCTGATAAAAGAAGTTTAGTCCAGATGTATACCTATATCCCATACTCCCGGACGTTTGATGCATATCTGGGGGCTGTTTTTTTCCTAGGTGGGATATAACACACCATGCATTTGTATGCTAATCGAAATTCACAGATATTTCCACCTTTACGCACTAAACTATGAAGCTAATGATTTTGGTCAGCGGCACATAGATGTTCCCTGGTTTGGTGTCCACATCCCAGCGGTTTTCTGTTTTCTTGGCTTGTCACGCATTTTTTTCGAAATTCACAGATATTTCCATCGACATATCAGCTGAGCTAACGGCCTCAATTGCCTGTTAGCTCTCTTGTTGCTCACGGTGAGCAAACGTTTCAAGAAATTGATTTCAGTTCCCGCATAACGTCTCCTTCAAGTCCATTTTGAAGAGTCGAGCGTATGAATCGAGTCAAAATAACATGCAATTCATTTGCCTGTCCGGTAAAACTGGTGAGTTGTTGGTTTGCGTTCAGTTTCAAGAAATTGATTTCAGTTCCCGCATAACGTCTCCTTCAAGTCCATTTTGAAGAGTCGAGCGTATGAATCGAGTCAAAATAACATGCAATTCATTTGCCTGTCCGGTAAAACTGGTGAGTTGTTGGTTTGCGTTCGCCGCACACACACACACACACTGAGGATTTGGCCTCGCGAGACGAAATTAGTTTAACAAAAGTTTCAAGAAATTGATTTCAGTTCCCGCATAACGTCTTCTTCAAGTCCATTTTGAAGAGTCGAGCGTATGAATCGAGTCAAAATAACATGCAATTCATTTGCCTGTCCGGTAAAACTGGTGAGTTGTTGGCTTGCGTTCGCCGCACACACACACTGAGGATTTGGCCTCGCGAGACGAAAATAGTTTAATATTTTTTTCTCCCGCCTCGCGGTTCAGCCAATGAACTATTAGAAAAGCATATGTGTTTGCATATTAATAAAACCACGGGCGCCTAAAAAATGAACACATTTCATTACACTGTAGCGAATTGTTGCCATTGCACGTGTCAGTCAGTACGTTTTCATATCCACCTCAAATTGACACGGAGAATTTCATTGCCAGTAAAATTGTAAGTTCATTGCGGAAAGAATTGATATTGCATAAATTCCTGCGGGGAATAGGAAGTACACATATATAAAGAATATTGTCTTCACGTAAAAGTTTGTACATTTCAAAAAAAAATTTTCAAAACAAAACAAAAAAATGTGAAGTAAAACCCGTCCTTCGGATGGGAAATCTTCATACGTCAAGTCAACAAAATTTTATTTTTCAGGTAGTGGGTCGAGTGAAGTATCATATTGAAGCTGACGTGAAATGCTTCACAATGATACCTCACTCGACCCGATTGGACCATTAGGGACGCCTCTAACCTCAAAAAAGATTATTTTGAAGATAATTATCAACATCCGGTGAATGAAGATTTTTTATTTTAGAGGTAGTGGGTCGAGTGAGGTATCAAATTGAAGCTGACGTGAAATGCTTCACAATGATACCTCACTCGACCCGATTGCACCACTAGGGGCTGCCCTAACTCCAATAAAGGCTATTTTGAATTTTCTGCGCATGCGCGAAGTCCAAAGGCTATGAAAATAGCCTTTTTGGGGTTAGAGGCGTCCCTAATGGGCCAATCGGGTCGAGTGAGGTATTAAATTGAAGGTGACGTGAAGGAGCATCTGATAGACTGGGTGTGGGCTTGAATTAGGGTAATTCTGCGCATGCGCGAAGATGATATCAAAAATATGAATCTTCAAAAATAGCCTTTTTGGGGTTAGAGGCGTCCCTAATGGACCAATCGGGTCGAGTGAGGTATCAAATTGAAGGTGACGTGAAGGAGCATCTGATGGACTGGTGTGGGTTGAACTAACAGCATTCTGCGCATGCGCAATCTTCAAAATATCCTTTTTTGGGTTAGAGGCGCCCCTAGTGGTCCAATGGAGACGAGTGAGGTATCAATGTGAAGCAAATCGAGTGAGGTCTTATTTTGAAGCGCTCGTGGAGGAGCACTTGACTACACTAATGGTTCGTCCGTGTTCAATAGTCTGCGCATGCGCAGTCTGGCCGTAGTAGCGAAAGGGGACATTTTGGGTGCTATGTAGGGGTGTGTTTGGGTTAGAGATGAGCTAATCACGGTTCGAATGGGTCGTGTGAGGTGTCAAAGTGAAGCTTGTGTAGGGGTAGAGTCAGAATGGTGTGTTTTTGAATGCAAGTCGCGTCAATCTGCGCATGCGCAGTTGGTTGTATTAAGTAAAGTGGCCATTTTCGGGCAGTACATGAAGGTATTTGAGATCGACATGGGCTATTCACGGTTCGAATGCGTCCTGGAAGGTGTCATCTTGTAGTTCTCGGGGTGTACATTCCGATTTTGAGGGATGTTCGCGTCATCAGTGACGTCATCGGTACGAGTAGTAGCGAAAGTGGACATTTTCGGGTAGTACATGAAGGTATTTGGGGTCGAGATGGGCTATTCACGGTTCGAATGCGTCCTGGAAGATGTCATCTTGTAGTTCTCGGCGTGTACATTCCGATTTGAGGGATGTCCGCGTCATCTGTGACGTCATTGATGACGTCATCGGTACGAGTAGTAGCGAAAGTGGACATTTTGTGGGTGCGTGAGGGTGAGTTTGGTGTAGAGATGCACCATCCTTAGTCCGAATGCGTCGTGTGAGGTGTCATTTTGTAGCTCTCGGGGTGTACATTCCGAATTGAGGCATGTCCCAAGCATCTGTGACGTCATCGATGACGTCATCAGTAGGAGTATTAGCGAAAGTGAGCCTTTTGGGGCAGTGCAGGAAGGTATTTGGTGTAGAGATGGACCATCCGCGTTGCGAATGCGTCGTGTGGGGTGTCATGTTGTAGCTCTCGGAGTATACACCCTGATTTCAGGGATATTTATAGCATCTGTGACGTCATTGGTGACGTCATTAGTACAAGTTGTAGCGAAAGTGGGCATTTTTAGCAGTGAAGGATGTTATTTGGTGTAGAGATGGACCATCCGCTGTCCAAATGGACCGTGTGAGGTGTCATCTTGTAGCAACGCCCACCAACACCATTCTTAATGCTTCAACGCCCTGGTGAAATAGCTCAGAAGCTCTGATATTCCATGGAATTGTCACTAATTCTTCGAAATGCAGTGATGCCCGTCAACGCCCGTCGTTACACCTTAACACTCTAACATAACGCCATGATATAGACCAGAGAGAGAACAACAACAACAACAAGGATGACACATGAGAGAACAACAACAACAAGAAGTTTTTTTCATATAGTTTATTTTCCCCAATGTTACATCATACCCACGCTGGGGGAGCCGCGTTGGGTATATTTACAATTCAAGAAGATTCTTATCCAATCAGAGGCCACCATTTGCATGTTTCATATTCGTTCCTGTCCGTTAGATGTATTCTTGTCCAATCAGAAGTCTCATTTTCAGAAAGTGCCATCTGAACCGTTTATTCTAATCATCGTCGGGCAGGCCAGGATACCGTTGAGGCAACATATCCTCAGATAGTTGTTTGCGCATTCTGAGTATCTATCAGTGCATGGGTGAATACTTTCATCCGATGGAGGTGGTGGTCAGTTTAACCACGAAGAACGCAACATTGGTCATTATCTCCACTATCCACTTGGTGTTACAATTCAAGAAGACTTGTCCAATCAGAGGCTACCATTTGCATCTGTCATATTCGTTCCTGTCCGTTAGATGTATTCTTGTCCAATCAGAACTCTTCATTTCAGAAAGTTCCATCTTCGGCCATGTTCGCTTTGAACCGTTTATTCTAATCATCATCGGGCAGCCCAGGATACCGTTGAGGCAACATATCCTCAGATAGTTGCTTGTGCATTCTGAGTATCTATCAGTGCCTGGGTGAATACATTCAGCCGATGGGTTGGTTGGTCAGCTTGGTCACGAAGAACGTAACATTGGTTACCCTCTCCACTTTCCACTTGGTGTTGGGGCGTTGTTGTTGGGTCCATTCCAAGGGATCCACGTTGGCCAGGTTCTCCAGCATCGTCTCTAGCGACGCCCGGTTAATGATGGTAAACGGTTGGTCAAATACCCGGATGTTACTGCTCGGGTAAAAGTATCGGACTTGATCTGTCTCCTTATGCTGCAGCACATAACCAAACGCCAGATTTAATTTGAAGGACGTTGCTTGGTCATTGAAGATGGCTTCCACGTAGCTGCCTAGACGGGCGAGGTCGGTCAGTCGAAAATTGTAGATATCTTGAATAGGGCGATGACGGTAGAAACAGTGCCGTATCATGGTCCAATGGCGCCGATAGATGTCACTCACTGGATGGGCGCCCTGTAAGAGATCGCTAGGAACATTTATGGGCTCGTCCAGAAAATGTTCGATGTTATCAGGCGTATGACTCGAAACCGTAACGGTGGGGTCCGGCTGGATATCCAGGCCCTCCTGGACCGTGGGTATAGGCAGGCTCTTCGTCATCGTATCACCAGTGGCGTTCGTCTCTCCGGGTTCATCTTCACTGGGGCTGACCTTCCGCGGCTCCTCTTTAGTGGAAAGTTGTCGCCCAAACCGTAGAGACGGGGCATGCATCAAACGTTGGTGCTGTCTAAACCGACTGGGTCGTTTGAAGAGTCGACCACAATCATTACATAGTACCGTTGCACCCGCGTGAAGTACCCTCTCATGACGCAGTAAATGATCCTCCCGATTGAATGACCGTGCGCAGGTTGTACAAGTATACCGAGCATCGTTGTGGGTGGAGGCCTCGTGGCGTCGTAAATTATTTAGACGAGTAAACAGCTTCTGGCAAGTTGTGCAAGTGAACATCTTGGTGGTTGACAGAGTGTCTGATGAAACGTCCAGGCCGCTTCCCTTTTATAGCACGCTAGCTGGTGATCTATTTTTAGCACACTCAGTTCAACTATCTCCAAGTCGAGGGCCGAGCCGTGACATCTTCGGTAACATCCGTGTATCTTCGGTCACCTCCGTACCGTCAACGATCAACATGTAGACATATAGAGTATGTACGGCATGTTATGGTATTCATCAGTGCATGAGTGACGCATTCAGCCGATGGGAGTGGTCGGTCAGCTTGGTAACGAAAAACGTAACATTGGTCACACTCTCCACTGTCCACTTGGTGTTGGGGCGTAGTTGTTGGGCCCATTCCAAGGGATCCACGGTGTCCAGTTTCTCCAGCATCGTCTCTAGCGACACTCGGTTAATGATGGTAAACGGTTGGTCAAATACCCGGATGTTACTGTTCGGGTAAAAATATCGGACTTGGCCTGTCTCTTTATGCTGCAGCACATAACCAAACACCAGATTCAATTTGAAGGCCGTAGTTTGATCTTTGAAGATGGCTTCTACGTAGCTACGTAGACGGGTGAGGTCGGTCAGTCGGAAATTGTAGATATCTTGAATAGGGCGATGACGGTAGAAACAGTGCCGGATCATGGGCCAATGGCGCCGATAAATGTCACTCACTGGATGGTCTTCGTGTAACAGATCGCTGGGAACATTTATGGCTTCGTCCACGAAGTGTACTTTACCTTCCACGTCGTACAAAATCTGGCCCAAGGTCTTGTCGTCGGAATTTGACTGTTGAATTAGGGCGACATCATCATCGGCCCTCGTGCGATGGGTGGGAGTTCCCCCTGTTTCGATATTGATGCCTACGGGCTCTTCTATCTGCAAACGTGGCTGCGGAACAGGGTGTCGTGTGCGTTGGTGTCGCAGCAACTGACTGGTCAGTTTGAAAAGCCGACCACATTCTTCGCATGGACGCTTGGGTACTTCATGGCGTGCACGTGTGTGGCGCTGTAAATGATCCGGGCGCTGAAACGACAGTGTACATATCGTACAGTTATACCGGGCGGTTCCTTCGTGCTTGGTAGCCTCATGGCGGCGCAAGTCATGCAGACGAGTGAATGATTTCGAGCACGTAGTACAAGTGAACATCTTGGTGGTTGACAGAGTGTCTGATGAAACGGCCAGACCGCTTCCCTTTTTATAGCACGCTAGCTGATATCATGTTCGGGCACTTCCGTGTCTCTTGTCAAAATACTCGCTTCTGATTGGACGAGAGCTCTGTGACGGATTTTAAATACTCGCTTCTGTTTGGTGTACGTCGCTAAAGGTCACCGGAACTGACCTTTGACCCCGGCGCGCGCAGTGTAAAGGTTTCCACCGCTCCGCTATAAAAGGGAAGCGGTCTGGCCGTTTCATCAGGCACTCTGTCAACCACCAAGATGTTCACTTGTACTACGTGCTCGAAATCATTCACTCGTCTGCATGACTTGCGCCGCCATGAGGCTACCAAGCACGAAGGAACCGCCCGGTATAACTGTACGATATGTACACTGTCGTTTCAGCGCCCGGATCATTTACAGCGCCACACACGTGCACGCCATGAAGTACCCAAGCGTCCATGCGAAGAATGTGGTCGGCTTTTCAAACTGACCAGTCAGTTGCTGCGACACCAACGCACACGACACCCTGTTCCGCAGCCACGTTTGCAGATAGAAGAGCCCGTAGGCATCAATATCGAAACAGGGGGAACTCCCACCCATCGCACGAGGGCCGATGATGATGTCGCCCTAATTCAACAGTCAAATTCCGACGACAAGACCTTGGGCCAGATTTTGTACGACGTGGAGGGTAAAGTACACTTCGTGGACGAAGCCATAAATGTTCCCAGCGATCTGTTACACGAAGACCATCCAGTGAGTGACATCTATCGGCGCCATTGGCCCATGATCCGGCACTGTTTCTACCGTCATCGCCCTATTCAAGATATCTACAATTTCCGACTGACCGACCTCACCCGTCTACGTAGCTACGTAGAAGCCATCTTCAAAGATCAAACTACGGCCTTCAAATTGAATCTAGTGTTTGGTTATGTGCTGCAGCATAAAGAGACAGTCCAAGTCCGATATTTTTACCCGAACAGTAACATCCGGGTATTTGACCAACCGTTTACCATCATTAACCGAGTGTCGCTAGAGACGATGCTGGAGAAACTGGACACCGTGGATCCCTTGGAATGGGCCCAACAACAACGCCCCAACACCAAGTGGACAGTGGAGAGTGTGACCAATGTTACGTTTTTCGTTACCAAGCTGACCGACCACCCCCATCGGCTGAATGCGTCACTCATGCACTGATGAATACCATAACATGCCGTACATACTCTATATGTCTACATGTTGATCGTTGACGGTACGGAGGTGACGGAAGATACACGGATGTTACCGAAGATGTCACGGCTCGGCCCTCGACTTGGGGATAGTTGAACTGAGTGTGCTAAAAATAGATCACCAGCTAGCGTGCTATAAAAGGGAAGCGGCCTGGACGTTTCATCAGACACTCTGTCAACCACCAAGATGTTCACTTGCACAACTTGCCAGAAGCTGTTTACTCGTCTAAATAATTTACGACGCCACGAGGCCTCCACCCACAACGATGCTCGGTATACTTGTACAACCTGTGCACGGTCATTCAATCGGGAGGATCATTTACTGCGTCATGAGAGGGTACTTCACGCGGGTGCGACGGTACTATGTAATGATTGTGGTCGACTCTTCAAACGACCCAGTCGGTTTAGACAGCACCAACGTTTGATGCATGCCCCGTCTCTACGGTTTGGGCGACAACTTTCCACTAAAGAGGAGCCGCGGAAGGTCAGACCCAGTGAAGATGAACCCGGAGAGACGAACGCCACTGGTGATGCGATGACGAAGAGCCTGCCTATACCCACGGTCCAGGAGGGCCTGGATATCCAGCCGGACCCCACCGTTACGGTTTCGAGTCATACGCCTGATAACATCGAACATTTTCTGGACGAGCCCATAAATGTTCCTAGCGATCTCTTACAGGGCGCCCATCCAGTGAGTGACATCTATCGGCGCCATTGGACCATGATACGGCACTGTTTCTACCGTCATCGCCCTATTCAAGATATCTACAATTTTCGACTGACCGACCTCGCCCGTCTAGGCAGCTACGTGGAAGCCATCTTCAATGACCAAGCAACGTCCTTCAAATTAAATCTGGCGTTTGGTTATGTGCTGCAGCATAAGGAGACAGATCAAGTCCGATACTTTTACCCGAGCAGTAACATCCGGGTATTTGACCAACCGTTTACCATCATTAACCGGGCGTCGCTAGAGACGATGCTGGAGAACCTGGCCAACGTGGATCCCTTGGAATGGGCCCAACAACAACGCCCCAACACCAAGTGGAAAGTGGAGAGGGTAACCAATGTTACGTTCTTCGTGACCAAGCTGACCTACCAACCCATCGGATGAATGTATTCACCCAGGCACTGATAGATTCTCAGAATGCGCAAACAACTATCTGAGGATATGTTGCCTCAACGGTATCCTGGCTTGACCAACGGTGATTAGAATAAACGGTTCAGAGCGAACATGGTCGAAGATGGAACTTTCTGAAATGAAGACTTCTGATTGGACAAGAATACATCTAACGGACAGGAACGAATATGACAGATGCAAATGGTGGCCTCTGATTCGACAAGTCTTCTTGAATTGTAACACCAAGTGGATAGTGAAGATAATGACCAATGTTGCGTTCTTCGTGGTTAAACTGACCACCACCTCCATCGGATGAAAGTATTCACCCATGCACTGATAGATACTCAGAATGCGCAAACAACTATCTGAGGATATGTTGCCTCAACGGTATCCTGGCCTGTCCGACGATGATTAGAATAAACGGTTAAGATGGCACTTTCTGAAATGGAGACTTCTGATTGGACAAGAATACATCTAACGGACAGGAACGAATATGAAACATGCAAATGGTGGCCTCTGATTGGATAAGAATCTTCTTGAATTGTAAATATACCCAACGCGGCTCCCCAGCGTGGGTGTGATGTAACATTGGGGAAAATAAACTATATGAAAAAAACTTCTTGTTGTTGTTGTTCTCTCATGTGTCATCCTTGTTGTTGTTGTTGTTGTTCTCTCTCTGGTCTATATCATGGCGTTATGTTAGAGTGTTAAGGTGTAACGACGGGCGTTGACGGGCATCACCGCATTTCGAAGAATTAGTGACAATTCCATGGAATATCAGAGCTTCTGAGCTATTTCACCAGGGTGTTGAAGCATTAAGAATGGTGTTGGTGGGCGTTGCTACAAGATGACACACCAAATAACATCCTTCACTGCTAAAAAAGGCCCACTTTCGCTACAACTTGTACTAATGACGTCACCAATGACGTCACAGATGCTATAAATATCCCTGAAATCAGGGTCTATACTCCGAGAGCTACAACATGATACCCCACACGACGCATTCGCAACGCGGATGGTCCATCTCTACACCAAATACCTTCCTGCACTGCCCCAAATCGAACCGTGAATAGTCCATCTCGATCCCAAATACCTTCATGTACTCCCCGAAAATGGCCACTTTACTTACTACAACCAACTGCGCCTGCGCAGATTGACGCGACTTGCATTCAAAAACACGCCATTCTGACTCTACCCCACACAAGCTTCACTTTGACACCCTCCACGACCCATTCGGATCCATAGCGGGCCATCTCTACCCCAAACACCTTCAAAAGGCCCACTTTCGCTACAACTTGTACTAATGACGTCATCGATGACGTCACAGATGCTGTAAATATCCCTGAAATCGGGGTGTATACTCCGAGAGCTACAACATGACACATCCCATGACGCATTCGCAAACGCGGATGGTCCATCTCTACACCAAATACCTTCCTGCACTGCCCCAAAAGGCCAAATAACATCCTTCACTGCTAAAAAATGCCCACTTTCGCTACAACTTGTACTAATGACGTCACCAATGACGTCACAGATGCTGTAAATATCCCTGAAATCAGGGTCTATACTCCGAGAGCTACAACATGACACCCCACACGACGCATTCGCAACGCGGATGGTCCATCTCTACACCAAATACCTTCCTGCACTGCCCCAAAAGGCTCACTTTCGCTAATACTCCTACTGATGACGTCATCGATGACGTCACAGATGCTTCGGACATGCCTCAATTCGGATTGTACACCCCGAGAGCTACAAAATGACACCTCACACGACGCATTCGGACTAAGGATGGTCCATCTCTACACCAAACTCACCCCCACGCACCCACAAAATGTCCACTTTCGCTACTACTCGTACCGATGACGTCATCAATGACGTCACAGATGACGCGGACATCCCTCAAATCGGAATGTACACCCCGAGAACTACAAGATGACACCTTCCAGGACGCATTCGAACCGTGAATAGCCCATCTCGACCCCAAATACCTTCATGTACTGCCCGAAAATGTCCACTTTCGCTACTACTCGTACCGATGACGTCACCGATGACGTCACAGATGACGCGAACATCCCCCAAATCGGAATGTACACCCCGAGAACTACAAGATGACACCTTCCAGGACGCATTCGAACCGTGAATAGCCCATCTCGATCCCAAATACCTTCATGTACTACCCGAAAATGTCCACTTTCGCTACTACTCGTACCGATGACGTCACAGATGACGCGAACATCCCCCAATGTACACCCCGAGAACTACAAGATGACACCTTCCAGGACGCATTCGAACCGTGAATAGCCCATCTCGATCCCAAATACCTTCATGTACTACCCGAAAATGTCCACTTTCGCTACTACTCGTACCGATGACGTCACAGATGACGCGAACATCTCCCAAATCGGAATGTACACCCCGAGAACTACAAGATGACACCTTCCAGGACGCATTCGAACCGTGAATAGTCCATCTCGATCCCAAATACCTTCATGTACTCCCCGAAAATGGCCACTTTACTTACTACAACCAACTGCGCCTGCGCAGATTGACGCGACTTGCATTCAAAAACACGCCATTCTGACTCTACCCCACACAAGCTTCACTTTGACACCCTCCACGACCCATTCGGATCCATAGCGGGCCATCTCTACCCCAAACACCTTCAAAAGGCCCACTTTCGCTACAACTTGTACTAATGACGTCATCGATGACGTCACAGATGCTGTAAATATCCCTGAAATCGGGGTGTATACTCCGAGAGCTACAACATGAGACATCCCATGACGCATTCGCAACGCAGATGGTCCATCTCTACACCAAATACCTTCCTGCACTGCCCCAAAAGGCCAAATAACATCCTTCACTGCTAAAAAATGTCCACTTTCGCTACAACTTGTACTAATGACGCCACCAATGACGTCACAGATGCTGTAAATATCCCTGAAATCAGGGTCTATACTCCGAGAGCTACAACATGACACCCCACACGACGCATTCGCAACGCGGATGGTCCATCTCTACACCAAATACCTTCCTGCACTGCCCCAAAAGGCTCACTTTCGCTAATACTCCTACTGATGACGTCATCGATGACGTCACAGATGCTTCGGACATGCCTCAATTCGGATTGTACACTCCGAGAGCTACAAAATGACACCTCACACGACGCATTCGGACTAAGGATGGTCCATCTCTACACCAAACTCACCCCCACGCACCCACAAAATGTCCACTTTCGCTACTACTCGTACCGATGACGTCATCAATGACGTCACAGATGACGCGGACATCCTCAAATCGGAATGTACACCCCGAGAACTACAAGATGACACCTTCCAGGACGCATTCGAACCGTGAATAGCCCATCTCGACCCCAAATACCTTCATGTACTGCCCGAAAATGTCCACTTTCGCTACTACTCGTACCGATGACGCCACCGATGACGTCACAGATGACGCGAACATCCCTCAAATCGGAATGTACACCCCGAGAACTACAAGATGACACCTTCGAGGACGCATTCGAACCGTGAATAGCCATCTCGATCCCAAATACCTTCATGTACTGCCCGAAAATGTCCACTTTCGCTACTACTCGTACCGATGACGTCACCGATGACGTCACAGATGACG